>CAHIKZ030001001.1:3125000-3162500 GCA_903632075.3 Acanthosepion pharaonis | reverse complement strand
ATCCAAGGCTATAGAACCCAAGGAGAAGAAGGGGATTAATGTCTTTCCCTAGGATATTAGCACGTAATTAAAAGTAATCGATTCGACTGGAATTCGAACTCGGCTCTCCGATTCCTCAATCCAAGACGCTATCCACTACTCCACCGTAAGGCATTAACGGATTTTTTATCCGATTTTATTTCTTATTACTATAATTATTACTCTATAATCATTACACGAGGAATTATTACTCTATAATCATTACACGAAGAATAAGTAATAAGTCAGGATAAATAATATAAGATTAAAAAAATCCATAAATTCCTTAGAAATTATGTTTCGAGTACGAAAATAAAGGTAGTAGATGTGGGCTTCGAAGGATATTAGCCAGAAATGTGTTTTCATTCTTGAGCCTTGCTTTCAGCGGGAAGTCCTTCGTAGCTTAGCGTTTTAAAAGCATGTCGGATCATAGAGCGTATCCTTTATGATAGTGGGCCTTTTTCAAACCTTACCGAAGGGTATCATTCCTTTATTAAAGAATCTCAAAATATCATGCCTGCAGATGTAGAATAATTGGCCATGTTTTTTGTTTTAAATTGGCAGAAATGCCCAATAAAACAGAAGTGACAAAGTTTGTAATAAACAATAACAAATGAAAGAAAAGAACAGGGCAAAAATAATATTGAGCAAGCAAATAATATATACAAGGCAAAGTAAGAGTAATAAGGCAAAGCAATAGTAATGTGGCAAAAAGTTCACAAACTAAGAATGGTGTTAACACACAAAAGGGGATACAGACAAGCGATCGCAGCATACTGGCGTCAAAACAAGAAAGAACAGAACTAAATCTAAATAAAATAGAGAAGTGGCTTATATTATTGGTTAGGAAGAAATCCCAGCATGCATCTGTGTTTCGTCTATAAATTGGGGGAAAGGAAAGTGCTTTGCAGTCATTCCTATGAATTGAAACCAACAGTAGGAATCAATTATTCTGCTTACAAAACCAGAGATCTCTACGTATTTTGATTATTACGCTAAATGCGCTTTCCGTAGATACCTGTGTTTGAGTAGACGCCATTTTATAGTTATTTTAAACAGTGTGAATTATGTCTACCGGTCTGTGCATTCGAGACACTTCATAAAGAAGATATTCTCTCCGTTCACCTTTGTAGATAACACCACCACCTGATCCACTGTGTTTAGACTGTTTGGCCACAGAGAGCGTCACATACGAGTGCTCTCTTCCTTAGGAACGTTGGCGATCATGGCTCTCCACAATTTCCTGTCCTTTGTATCTCTTAATAATTTTTTCTTTTGCCATCTCTCCAAAATCCTGTTCCGCCATGCATTCGCTCAAGCTCGCCAGGTAGGTTTTTGCATTGCTTTCCCCTGTCTTAGCTTCAATCTATCCTGTGTGTATCAAATTTTCCAAGCCCTCTTTCCTCATTATGTGACCTAGAAATGTCAAATGTCACTTTTTGGTGGTCAGTATTAGTGTGCTTTTTGTTGCCATATGCGAAGAAGAATGGAACAAATTACCAACTAAAATTTGCAAATCATTATGTAATCTTTTTTGCATTGTACGAATACTTTCTTCACCCATTAAAATGGATAAATGAGGTTTATTTTTATTAAATCAAAGTTTTTTCTATTTTCCATGCATATTTAGTTATTATGTACCTGCGTACAGTTAATTATACGAAAAGTATGTTTATTCATTAGTTGGAAATACAATAAATTAAATATATATATATATATATATATATATATATATATATATATATATATATAAACCTTCAATTTATTGTATTTCTAACTAATGAATAAACATATACTTTTATATTATATATATATATTTATATATATATATATATATATATTTATATATATATTATTTTTATATATATATATATATATATATTTACACACACATACATACATACATACATACATATATATATATATATATATATATATATATATATATATATATATATATCAAAGAATTACCTTTTCAGATTTTAGCTTAACTCTCTAAAAACAAGAGACATGTCCAAAAATAACTATCAGAAACGGAAGAAAATCCTTGCATTTGACACTGAATTCTAATGATTCTTGTCCTTTTTTTATATACTATAATTTCACGGGATGTGGGCGATCATAAATCTCCACAAATACCTATCTCTTGTAGAACTGGTTTAAAATCCCATCAATATTAACATTCACCTTTTTTTTACTATTTTGATTATCGTGTTGGCCGCAAGAACAAACGTTTCGCCAAAAGGACGGAAATCGACCACTGCAGAGCCGACCTACGTCAATATATCGCATGAACAAAATCGATGACTGAGTCCCGTGAAGTCCAAAAAGTTATTGAGCATTTCTTGTCACAAATCAATTGTTGGTCATATATTTCGTTGTTAGTACCTTCCGTTTTGTTTCTGCTTCTGCTTGTTTCACTGTTATTTCTTCTGCGTCCTCAACTATACTTGTTAATTTTCTATTCATATCTTCTGTACTATTTTCATTATTCTAAAAAAAAACAAACTGGATAACGTTTTTATTTCTACCTGAATTTCTATAATATTCACTTTGTTCTTATTAGGACATGACTTCTTTTTGAGAATCAGTTGCCCTTCTCAATTTTAAAAACAAAAGTAATTCTGTAAGCTCCCATTCTATAAATGATTCTTATATTCATTTTGTTGGTGGTTTTCTCAGTAATTGTGAATTAAACTTCATCTCCGTTTCGCCCATAAAATAAAAAGGCAGAATTAATCGAAACTAATCAAACAATGGGGGAAGACAAAAAGAAAAGGAACATGGACACCATCAAAAAAGGAAGAAATTCAAACTTGTTCTACAGACTCACTAGACAAACAAAAAGCATTTATATTGAAAGACAGAAATAGGCAATTACGAAATGTAAGAACAATGTTAAAGATAAACAAAGCGTATTATGCAAACCTATATAATTAAAAAATAGAGGTCCTAGCGACAGTCAATCTGTTTCTAGTATTTTGATGTCCAGAAAGTTACGTTTCACAATGTCAAACACAGGAAAACAACAGGAAAAGATGGCATAGTAACAGACCTTTTGAGAGAGAAAATTTCACAAAGGATTAGCAAGGTATACAGAAATTAAAGATATCTAAGACGTTTTGTCTAGGAATATGAATTCAACTTTATCACATTACTATTGGGCATAAACAATCAAAGAGACTACTAAATATCACAGTCTCTCGAACAAGTAAGATTGAGAAGTGGTTACTCGGCAAGCGACCGTCTACAAAGAAAGTTTCAAGCATATGCATAAGTTATTTCATTTGAGAAAGGGATTTCAAGGGAAGAAATGTGATCTGAAACTATAAGAATTCCTGACCTAACTGTAAAATCTCTATGATACCACAAAAGCCAAATTATTGATAAAACCAGGTGTGCTATATAAGTGCTATATATATATATATATATATATATATATATATATATATATATATATAAAAAGTTAACACTTAACAAAGATGATGGAAAGGAAAAGAATCTAATTCGGCTCGATTGCATACTAAAAAAGAAAGATTTATTTCTTAATCTTAAAACTTCCAGCGTCTCTCTTTCGTGAACATGTATAGTTACAACAACGTAAACAAATCCAGCCTGATGGAGTCTAACGGATTAAACGTTCCACAAAAGCTTTTTTCAATTTTTCGTACATCCTTTCTTTCAATATTGTTCTTGATATATAAAATTTATATATATCGTTATCCATATATATATATATATATATATATATATATATATATATATATATATATATATATATATATATATATATATATATATATAGTTTATGAAAAACTAGGAAATCCGTATGGGTAGACCCAAGGAGGATAAAATATATATGTATATTTGACATGTATTAGTATATGCAAAGTTATATAATTTGACGAATGTAAATATGAAGAGATTTTCTACCAATAAAGTACTAAACAGCTATATCGAATAATAACAAAAAAAAAAAATATTTCTCCGAGGCAAGCATGTGAACAGGTTTTTTCTTAATTCTCATGCGGTGAATTTAAATTTCTTAATAATTTTGCTATAACACCTCCAGTTTTGTTTTGCTTTCACATATATTTTTATTATACTATATATAAATTCAAAATATAATGTGTTTATTTTATATATTACAAAGGCATATTGCAAAAACAAAAACAGCATAAATACAGAACATTGATGGAAATAAATTATATAGATAATACTATACATAAACATTATAGTACAACGGATAGTCAGAAGTGAATTTTGGGAACGATCTCGTGTACTTTGCATCCGGTATGTTGCGCAGGAGAACTCAGTAGAAGTCCCCCATCATACTGAGGTTCCATTTGCCATTGTAGTTTCTTAGTAATATCTTGGAGGAAATTTTCTCTATGCTTATCACGTATTACTCTGAGATTCAGAGAGAAGAGAAAATGAATTTTGAATGAATCTTTCTCAATACACATCGCTTACTGGGGTTCAGAGGAAAGAAGTTAAATGAGGGAGTGGAGAAAGTGGGTTACATTCGGTATCCCATATCCTCATAAGCCTGTAACAACTTCTGGATACACTCTTGGTAATCTGGTATCTGTGTATTACCAAGGAAGCCATGGCAGACTGACTTAAATGCTTTCGTCTTTGTTCATTTAAGATAAGAAGTTCTGCAATCGCACAACCTATTTTTCATGTCGAAGAATGAAGTGAAGTCCTTTTTTCGTGTCTTGAAACTGGTGGTCCTTACATCTGTCGGGAACAGCTTCCATGGCTTAAACCGTGATGCCAGGAGCTCTAACCGCTGCTTAGATCGGTACATCACGGGCAAGGTCATTTAAGGCTTCCTGGGTGATTCAGTGGGGCTCACTGCCACTTGCTACCAAAGAAACAGGGACATTGTCTCCAGAAGAGACCGACTTGGCATAACTTTCTTCTGAAGGCAATTTTTCATATGATGAAGGAATAAGATCTTTATGATCTGGGAGGTGTAGTGACAAGGAGATAATCTGAGTAAGAAAAATGGAAGTTTGGAATATTTGACTTTTTTTGAAACCAGTTGTATTTGTTAGACAGAATTAACAATAATCTGCATGGCTCGTTCCATTTTCCAGATCACTGCTCTCTCCAGATCATCACTGCTCTCTCCAGATCATTGTCGCTCTCTCCAGACCATTGTCACTCTCTCGAGACCATCGTTGCTCTCTCCAGATCATCGTTGCTCTCTCGAGACCATCATTGTTCTCTCCAGACCGTCGTGGTTCTCTCCAGATCATCGTTGCTATCTCTCCAGGTCATCGTTGCTCTCTCCAGATCATCGTTGCTCTCTTCAGATTATCGTTACCCTCTCCACATCATCGTTGCTCTCTCCAGAGCGTCGTGGCTCTCTCCAGATTATCGTTGCTGTCTCCAGATCATCGTTGCTCTCTTCACACCGTCGTTGCTCTCTCCTGATTATCGTTGCTGTCTCCAGATCATCGTTTCTCTCTCCAGACCATCGAAACAGCAAAATTGAAGACTGATTTTTTGTCATGAAACTATACAGTTAATCCATTGTACCTATGTTTACAACAGAAATGTGTGGATCATGATTTGTCCTGACCTGTAATTTTACAGTAAAAATAATGAACGTAAGTGGTTCCCCGTAGAGGAGTAATTGTTCGATGCTCTGCAACTGTCGTGAATTCCCCACACAGATAACAGAATGAATTTGCCTTGTTAATACATGCCGGTGTTTTGAAGTGACTGAAGCTATTGTAGAGATATGTATTAGCTCACAAAAATGTGAAAAAACAACATAAAAATTGATCATATATATGATTACGTCCATGTGTACCGAGCATTCGAAGTTGAAGAGAATTTCATTTGGCTGCACAGAAACTTAGCCTTCAGGGCTGAGCGTAGGCAGCCAAAGGCAGACATTATGTCATTTTTTTTTAATAAAAAAATACAATTCTTAAAAATAAAAAAAACACACAGTGTCCTAAATTCGATATATCTGGCAGCCTCGAATACATGTACATGTATATATTTTACGTCTATGTAAGTGCTGGGTATGACGATAAACTAAATCCGGCAGTAAGGCCTCTGATCGGAAGACTGGATGTTTTGAGGGGCATGAAACCACTTTTTAATTGCTGTTGTTCCCAGGTCCACTCTGACCTGTGGTGGTAGCACCTGTTAGGGTCCCAGATATGGGCAAGTAGTGAACCTCCAAACAAAAGCAAAACACTATGAAAGTATAAAAAATATTTTTGTCGTAAAAATACCAGCAATATATTTTTCTATAAAAAATTACCAACAATATCTCTTTATAGCAAATGGCTAACAATACATTTTATCTGTAATTGAAATCATGCAATTGCTTTCAAAATATTTACATTTCAGCATTAAATAACCCATAGAGGTGTTGATATGCCACTAAACAAAACCAACCAACCAATCAACCAACATGAAAAAACACTTTCATGATATTAAGCCATATAATATCCTACAATTTCTTAAAGAAATCAAACTGGATTCCGAAATATAGCTTCCACAACACAAAACACATATATCACCGCCTCTAGGAATTATGTCTACACAAACATGTATATGCACAAAAGTTAAGTATCATCGAGGCTGTTTTCAATTGTAAGAGCTGAATAAGATAGTTTTATTATTTCAAATCTACTAAGAAAATTAAATTTCGGCATTAAATGACCTATAAGGAGTTGATATGCCGTTAAACAAAAAAAAAAAAAAAAAAAAAACAGAATAAGTATACATGTATATCTTAAAAACTAGAGGTAATGAGTGAAAACGGATTTCATATTTGAAATCAGCACCCAAAAAGTAGGCTACAACTCTTCTGCTTGCCGAAATTTGTAAACCAATGTAATTATTGTATATAAAAAGGAAAGTCAATGATACATATAGTCGACCACCGATAAATATCGCGAGTGAAATATATATATATATATATATATATATATATATATATATATATATATATTAAATGTAATGGATGGGGTTAAGTGAAGCAGAGAGTGAAAATAAATCGATTCTATAACACAATTTGAATACTAAATGTCAATTCCAATGAAATTCATGTGACAACTGACCGTGTGTATGAACATTATGTTAAGAGTAACATTTAGACGTACATCTTTTTGCTCCATTTCTTGAATTTTACGGACTTATTAGTGATAAGCAAATAAGACAAACACTAGAATTTCCATTTCGGATTTACCACGACATTATCGCAGAAAATTTTTGCATTTTTACCAAATATTAACATGAAGCAACAGAAATATTTTAACAGAATATTTGTATTTACACTCTTTACATCGTTCGGACTGTCGTCCTCTTTTTTTATAACCAAATTCGCGACGCTTCGGCCGTGGTGAAATCCGACCTTCTTCAGGTGATATACGTTGGAATTTTGAACCGAACCTTTTATATAATCCATCAGGGTAGATTGTTCTAATACCACGTATCATGACCCTGTAGATTAAAAGGCTTCGGTTAGAAATTCCAACGAATATCAGCTGAAGAAGAGCAGAGTGTACAATAACCGAAACTTCGTGAATATAGCAACGGTGCGAACGATATAAATAGTTACAGCACTTAATCTCGGAAATATAGACCGACATTTTGTATTTGTGTTTTGTCTTGTGCATGTCTTAAATATGATTTTTTTAATTGCTCGATTCGTTATCTACGGCTTATCAATCATTTTTCAGGTTATTTAAAGCCAGAAAATATTTTTCTTTGATAGTAAACTTTTTTTTTTTTTGGATAATAATGGTTGAGTGATACGAATCTTACTACTTAACCGATAGCCGGGTGGAGAAGAGGTGGATTCATAACTTTCCCAAGTGTAATTGTGCGTAAGTGAATATAACAAACACAACAGCAATTTGAACTCGGCTCTCCTTTTAACAATTTCAAGCCATTATCCATTACACCACCCGCACATCCAAGCTTACAGCCACTGGTATATCCAAGTGTAAAGATGATTTGAAGAAGCATGTTTCGTGGAAACTCGCTAGAAGTTTAATTCTTTTGCGCTACGACACCTCTAAAGTCAGAAGTATGAAACTTGAGGGACTAAGGAGTTAAAAGGGATTAACAAGGGATTAACATGGTGGATGTAAATTTTTACTTCCGTACGGACTGTCGACCATGCTCAGTCAATATTTCTCTATTTTGCTTGGCCTTTTCTTCATTCTCTTGTGTCGCCTATCAGTGAGTTACGTGCCAAACGTGATACACGCTTAGGCGATCATGTATCTTTCGATACAATACTGACGAGGCAGATTTTTTCCCGCAGTAGGTTGCCATTTCTTTCTGCAGTAGACCAGTTGCCATCCAAGGCTTTCTGAACCCGGGATGTCCTGCTATTTATTCATAGCTAGGAGGAGAAGAGGATTCATACCTTTCCCAAGGGTATTAGTACGTAAGTAATAGATTCGACTGGAATTCGATGTCCGTACTTATTGCATTAAGAAGCGAAGGAATTAATAAAAAGAAATTTCTTCTGTTTATAAACGCTTTTGCTGTTACATGAACCCTTATATCACATAAAAAATCACTTCCACCCAGCTATGGGTTAAATAATAATAATTGTGTCTTGAAAAATCTTTATTATCCTCAAAAGATTTTTAAAGCAAAAAAGCATTCACAAAAAAAAAAAAGAATTATTCTTAAAATCCAAAATATGTCATAAAGGGTTGATAAGCCGTAAAAAACAAATCAAACCCACATCCAAGAAAAGATAAAACTGGGAGAGGTCAGGGGAGGTAAGTTGTTACGAATCAAGAGCAATTGTAACCATAGACAAAGAGAGAGAAAGAGATAGAGAGAGAGACAGAGAGAGAGAGAGAGAGAGAGAGAGAGAGAAGAGAGAGAGAAGAGAGAGACAGAGACAGAGAGAGTACAATATTTCCAGACAGATTTGATTGGACCTCATGAATTGCACTTCTTACCTTTTCTTACACTCGTGCAACATCACACAACAGCCCTTTACCTTGAGTGGCTCTTGGGTGAATATTAGTATATAAAAGAGGCTACAGTTATTCCCTTGATTTGGTTTCTTTTGAAACCTTTTTGGCAAAGTGGGCAACAATCAGTTTTGCAGAATGTGATGGAGACTTGACTTGAATTAACTGGTGCCTGAAAATCACAAAGAAATGTACCAAATGACAGACGCCACATCACTCGAGGACTTTCAACAGCTGCAACAACTAAAATGTATAGAACACGTAACTTGACGTGAAAATAATAAAATAATCAAGAGGTTGACGTTCCACACTACTTCAAATAAAAGGTTAGGAAAAAAAAGCTTCCATCAACAATGGAAAGGGCGATAACATTTAATGAACTTGGGAAACCTATTTTCCTGAAAAAGCGTTTTAAGAGGAAGACTTTATAAATTTCAGCCGGAAGTAAAACTGGCTGTTTGGTCAATGAATGCCCAATGTTTCCTTATACGGAAACGACTAATATTATCATCACCATTACCTAGAACATTCTTGTGTGCTTTATCCAAGAATTTACACACGGTATTTTTTTGACGCCATCATCAACTTTAAAGGAATCTATATTTTTACTGCCAACAAGCCTGGCCCAAAATATTATTACAACTCTGTTGTTTACTAAATTGTGTTCATTGAGTATTTGAAAGAAAAAAACCCAACGTCTAGTTTATTTAGCCAATTCATCCAATGTAGCTCTACTCATCGTTAAAGGTTACTGTTAAAATATCAGTTTAAATATACTTCTTCGCTTTGTGGTCTTTACTTCAAAGTAATGATTTGGTTTGCTTTCATCATTGTAGACGGTGTTCTTTATAATTTGCCTATTTTCTATCTGTTTACATTAGCGACACCAACTCCTTTAATTGTTTTCTCAGGTTTGTTTATCATTATTTTGATTTTTCTGTATTTTTTTCTGTTTTGTATGCAGCCTTTTTAAAACAATGACGGTGACTTCCATTCTTACTTGTCGTTTATGTACCCAGGTTTAACGATTATCGACGCGGAAAGTGGAGGTCGAGCCGAGTTCAAATTTCAGCCTAATCAGTTGCGTTCACTTTCGCAGACAATACCGATCGTTATTTACTGTCTTCTTGATTACTCTTCTATTATTCTCAATTTTTTCACACACAGTAAAAACCCTTGCGTCTTAGTGGCTTTACCGATTCGTTTGGGTCAATTCGATAAAAAATTCAAATCTTCAACTATAGGTTAATTAGCATTACAGACCGAGCTCATTTGCATTTGATGACTGATAGTCTAGAACATCGGTTCCCAAACTTTTTTTCTTCTCTGGGCCGCATTTTCGGAATTTAAAATTGTGTGTGCCTCACCAAATTTTATGTGATGAAAGTACATGGGAAAATAAAAACAGAGAAAGGATTAAAGGCAGATAACCGTGCATGCGAAGTCAGAACATTATCATTGATAACACTCTCCTCAAATTTGCGGACCCTAGTTATAATATTAATACTTGATATAATGCAAAAAAAAAAAAATCACAGCTGAAAAATCGGCCAATAATTATTAATGACTATTTATACTGATGTGACACTGAGATCTCCGGAGGTTGGTAAAAAAAAGAAGAGAAAGCAAGAAGGAAAAAGAGAGTGTCTACTAACTGGATGATAATTGTTGAAATTGCAGGAAGATGAATTGAAAAGTTGAGAAAAAAAAAAAAAAAAAAAAAAAACGAAATGCGTTGACAAATCTTGTTTTTGAAATAATTGCAAGGAGAATCCAACGCAAATTTAACTAGACGGAATTCAATAAGATTGAGCAAAACAAACACTACCCCCCCACTTCCCACCGATAAGATTATTAAGGTATCCACGAAGATATCAAATAAAATAAAAACATATGTTGACGATAAAGAAACCAGGGCGGTTGCCGATATAAATAATATTCACGATTCCTCCGGACAGAAAGAACCAGAAAAACATCTGTTTTGAATAAGCCACCCAGAAGAAAAGTATCCCCACAGAGATAGAGACCGACTGTACGCGCTCCTCATTATAATTTCGGTGACATTTTCGGTGAAAAATTAATTACTATTTTGAAATGATCATGGGCTAAAAAGGCAATGTGGTCTGTTCGATCGGATAAAAAATGTATAGACAGAGAAAAGATATATTTTGGTTTTAAGGTGAGTGGAACTGATTTTTCTTTCCTTTTCCAATTCTGGAGTGGTCTGGTCGATCGAGAGATTCCAGAATGGGCAAAGCTGATAGATAAAGATTAATGACTGAAAATCCCTTTTGTTTTCAGCCCAGGGAGTTGGCTTCTGGGAAAGTGGGAGAAGGAAGAGAAAGAAGCGAGCGAGCGAGAGAGAGAGAGAGAGAGAGAGAGAGAGAGAGAGAGAGAGAGATTAGCATCGATGAAAGGTGAGACCTAAAGAGATTTAAGGGGCGGCTTGATTCCTCTGGACATTCTGAAAAGGTGGCTGGACAAACCCAGATTTGGAAATGTATTTTTATATATGGAAATTTAGAAAAAGTTGATGCTTAGTGTAGAAGACAACCGAACCCATACCCTAGTGAAAACCTAACCCTGCTGGACGCAGGACCTCCATATAAGCTAGAGGTTTTGGACAGCTTACACTGAGAGATAGATAGATAGATAGATAGAGAGAGAGAGAGAGAGAGAGAGAGAGAGAGAGAGAGAGAGAGAGAGAGAAAGAGAAAGAGAGAGCGACACAGACAGTCCTCACACTACTGTTACTGGAATCCGCATCGTTTGCTAAAATCTCCTGACCAAGATCTTGTGCCGGACCTGAAGAGCAGAACCTAGAAGTTTAAGTTACAACTAACACAAGCTGCAAACACCAAAAGAGGATCCTAGTGTCATTTGTCAAGTCGGAAGGATTAAAACCGCTGTATACAGTGTAACCCGGATATAAGAGAGTTGTCGGGACCGGAGAAGAAGTCTCTTATATCCGGGTTTCTCTTATATCCGGGTTTGGTCTATTTTATATACATTAACACAGGCTCTAATTTGGGACCAGAGAAAATATCTCTTATATCCGGGTTTCTCTTATATCCGGGTCTCTTATATCCGGGTTACACTGTACAACAAATCATATATAAACAAAATCGTTGTTACCTTTTTAACCCGAGTTAATTCTTTATTCCAAAGGATTCTTGTTTCTTTTGTGTGTAGCTCCCAAATTGTCCAATCGTCTTCACAAGTTTGTTTCATCAGCGAAATTTTCACCCTCTGAGATCAAAAACACAACGTGGCAGATGAGTGAGTGGTCGGGAACAGACAAACACCAGCTAGGTCAAGAGAAAACCGTGCATACCGTTACGATACCAATGACAAAGAGTCACGCACTAACGTGTGAAGAGTCAGCTAAATGGTAACCACGGTGATCTGAAGGAACTTGACAAATGACTGCGTGACATTGGTTACCGTTTTCTAGGGCTGACAGCGGGTTACACTGGGATTCATGCATGCAGTTACAAGTAATCCATGATAATATTTCAAATTTTGAAATCATATTTATTTTTGGCATATGAATTTTTTAAAAACAGTTTCTAAATCTTAGATTGTCTTTCAATCATTCCTCCTCACCTTCTATCTTCTTCCGCCACACCTATGAGCCACGCCACGCCGTTTGGAACCACAGGTCTAGGGAAAGAACAAAACCGAATTAAAAATGATAGAAAAGACAACAGAAAAACCACTATTTTTCCCAAGAAATCAAGACAATTCAGTGATAATAAATGATTGTCGAGATCCTGAAGGGACTTGGCATTTAAAAAAAAAAAAAAAAAAAAAAAAAAAAAAACGTTGAGGGCAAATATCAGGTAGGACAATATTTTGTATATTCATTAAAATACTTGTGTTTAGTATGTAAAGTTCTTTTCTAAATTGCTTGTTCATTGTTTGATCGCTTTAAGCATCATTAGCGTTTTTACTTTGCTTATAGCGGAGATTGAAGCCTTTTAACATGTATTCTATAGTATATGAGGCCTTTTCTCAGATTTAATTCTGGTCGGTCGCCTGTGTGACGGCACCTCACCTGCATATTTGTTACATACTGAGTACTTAAGTTTTTAAATAACAACTGTGCTTTCACGAACGAAATGGAAACAAATCATGGAGGCGCTGATGGTAACTAACTTTGCTCTCAACAACATAAAAAGAAAAGATTGACAATTAGATCCCAGTAGAATATAATTTCTCAAACCTGTCAGAAGCAGAATTATTTGAAATTTTCTTCTTTATAATTACACACACACACACACACACACACACACACACACACACACACACACACACACACACACACACACACATATATATATATATATATGCAGTTACTGATTGCAGGCGATAATTTATAATAAAGATGTCTGCCAGTCGGCGAGGCATCATGGGATTGCTTAAGTGTTAAAAATTGCCCCAAGATCTGCAGCCATTGATTCTGGAAGTTTTCCCGATTGGGTTATGGAGTACGATAACAGGAAGAGTTCGGAGTAAGGTGGGGATGGTTAGAGGAATAAGGAATGGGGTGGTGGGGGAATTAAAAAAGAAGAGGAAATAAATGGCAGAAACCAAAATAAAAGAAAAATGATTAAAAATTCTTTAAAAAAGTACAGTTTTGTAAAATTATTTTTCCATTTATATCATTCAGTGCTTAAGAAAACATGAGTATTCTCTTTTTCTTTCATAAACACAGGTGAACACACCACTCCCGACACATATACAGGTGCATTATTCAACGTCTCTATGTCTTTCTGTCTGTCTCTCTCTCTCTCCCTATACCCGCTAAGAAATATCTAAATTGTCAGCTGTATACAATCACATTCTAGCATAAATGATTAGCAATGGCTTTGAGCAAGTGAAGCTTGTGGCCTGGCGCTACAGAATCACAAAGAACTGATGGTATAAACTACATCACTTGATCCCTTTTAACAGTAACAACTAAAAGGGATTCTACACGCAATCGAAGATAAAACAATGACATAATCAAGATGTTGACATTCCACACTACATTAAATAAAAGGTACGGAAAGAAACCTCCTCATATCAATACTGGAAAGAGCGATAACAGTGAACTTGAGAAATATATTTTCCTGAAAAATTGTCTTAAAAGAAAGAATTTATAAATTTCAATCAACGGTAGTACTGGCTACTCGGTTAATGAATGCCGAATCTTTCCTTATAAAGAATAGGCTACTATTACCATTATATATATATATATATATATATATATATATATATATATATATATATATATATATATATTTCGTTTCAACCTTTGGAAGTAAAGTCTGATGATTTCGGGGAGGTAAACTGACCATGGAACCGTTTATACGGGTTCAAAGGGCATATTTTTGGCCGAGCCCACGGGCTCAGAGATCCAACGTTAAACCGGCCTTGTGCCACATGATGCCCTCGTGGGTGGGTGACTAAATAGCGTTCCGTCTGAAGTCTGGAGTGAGGTCCGTTAGAAGTCCATCAGTCAGTCAGTCGAGTCAGAGGCAGTCCGAAACAGAGTCGCGTTCAGACAATTACTACTAAACCTGATTGTTCGTACTAACACATTTCTACTTCTCAGTATATATTCCTGTTTGTAATATATCTGTGTTATTCCATCTCCGCCTTCGAGTTCTTCTGTCGTATGTCCAGAAATTGCTGACGCTTTCTGTCTGCAATCCGTCTAGTCACGCCGAAGCCTAGAAGAGCAGTGGCCTCCCACGTCCACACGCCGGGTTTTTAATCGGTAGCGTGGTTCTCTTATGCAAATAAGTCTGCTGCATAAAAATGGCAGTAGGCGCACGCGCAACCAACTCTCAGAGAATGGTTCGACACGCGAGGCAGCGAATTCGCTTTGCTCCTGGTAAGTCACTGTCACTTCTATTACATCTTCTTTATTGGTTCTACCTTGGACTATCACCGTGGTTCAAGGAACCGGACCATAACAGAGAGTAACATTCTACGCTTTCTTGGACTCATTTTTTCCTCTGATATGAAGTAAAGTGACTATATCGAGTCAGTTGCTGCATCTACTGTAATGAAAGTTGTTTCACTGTGTCATACCAAAAAAGTTTTCTCTTCTTGTATCATAAATCTACCATTCGTCCCTGTATTGAATGCTGCTGCCACATTTGGACTGGTGCTCTTACAGTGTATCTCGTGATTCTTGACAAATTCGAGAAATTGTATCTGCAACATAATCGACCCTGATCAGGCATCTCGTCTCTAGTCACTTTCTCGCCGACGCGACATGGTTTCCCTTTGCCTGTTCTATAAATATGTTTATGGTAACTGCTCGGACAAGCTTTTTTTCTTCTGCTGATCCGACTACATAAATTTAAGCGTGCTACTAGATTAACATCTAGGTCTCAGCGTTTTACTATTGAACTAGATAGATGATACCGTGATTTCTACTCTGTTTCTTTTCTCGCACTACCCACCTGTGGAATTCCCGTCCGATTTATTGCTTCTCTGATAACTACAATCTTCAAAAATGTAAATGAAACGTCAATCGTAATCTTCTGATTTCTTGAAGCCCGTTCATTTTTTGCCCTTTCTTCAATCCTCCCCATTTTCAATCTTCACTTCGCATTCTCATTCGATTTCACTCCCTGTAAACCCCCCGCGCTCTAGGTGTGCACTGTCGCCTTGCTTGCAGTGAAACGATTATATATATATATATATATATATATATATATATATATATATATATATATATATATATAGGACAATTCTTGAAAACATTTGTACCAACAATTAATATAAAATAAATATAAAATGAACTTTACCGATAACAAAAAAAGACATACTTCGTAAATTTGAAAAAAAAAAACTGATAGACGGGACTTGTCAATATTATTTAACTAAACATGTTTGATGGAATTATTGCTGTCGAAATACACTTTATATATATATATATATATATATATATATATATATATATATATATATATATATACAGTGGAACCTCAGTTCACGAAGCTAATTCGTTCCTGAAGACTGTTCGTAATCCGAAATGTTCGTAAACAGAAAATATTTTTCCAACAAGAATCAATGTAGACAAACAAGTCAGCACAAGACACGAATGTATACAACATAGCGGTTGATCCAGAAATGATTCCTGATGGTTTAACTCGGTTCGACAATGTTTTTCGAGAACCGAAAGTTTGTTCGATAATCGAGGCATTTTCATCTCGAATTTTCTGTTCGAAAAATGATTTGTTCGACATGTGAGACTTTCGAGAACCGAGGTTGCAGAAAATTCGAGATGAAAATACCTCGATTATTGGTTCTCGAACAACATTGCTGAACCGAGTTAAACCATTTCTGAGTCGACCGCTGTGTTGTATACATTCGTGTGTTGTGTCGTATTCATTCAGTTTTTTGTATATTTCTCTTTCGTTATTTGTTTTTAGCATTCTACGCAAGCAATCAATTCTCAAAGTGACACCATCCACCAATAACTTTCATAAGACCAAAACGACGACGCTAGAAAATTAATGATTGTTAGGTATTATATGTCGTTGTTAACAGCAAATATGATTTTATATTCAGGTTTTAGATTTTTTTGTTCTATCTTGGTATTAAGTGCTGGAAAATATTTTCTTTTGTCAGACCCTTTCTTCTCATAACAATTGCTTCATTTTTAGCTTTAGAAAGAAAAAAATACCTGATTTCAGCTGAACCTTGTTGGACTTTAACCACACTTATAGGTCGACGACCTTCAAAAGTGCGGATATTCGTGTCATGAACAGAGTCATGAAACTATGTCCGGGCTTTGAACACTTTTTTTTTTATCATTGCGATCGATTTGAGTCACAGAAACATTGCGCAGGTCAAAGCAAAAGAGTTTATCTACGGGCCAAGAATCAGCAAAGATGGCAACCAAAGTATAAAAATGGCAGACAGATGTCTTCAAGGTAATGATATAGCAAGTTTCAAGTACGCGTTACCCTTTCTGCGTTTTATTTTCTATTTTTATTTGTGTACGTATACAAGTTGAACCGACTTTACAAAGGACATGCATAGGTTTGGGGAAGCCATTATAGTTGCTTGTTTCGCATAACTTAGTCGGGGCACAAAGTCATGATAAGGAGTTACTCAATAAGGATCCAAATCAGAACACTAGCTATTGGTGTGCAGTATGATGCTTTTGACAATCGTTTTAGCAGGAGAGAGAAAGAAAAAGAGAGAGACAGACAGATAGATAGATAGATAGATAGGTAGATAGATAGTGTGTGTGTGAGAGAGAGAGAGAGAGAGAGAGAGAGAGAGATGTCTGTATAAGGTCGCATTTTCGTAGCGTAATAGCAATCTTCGTATAGACTTCAATATTCAACAGAGATTCTGGTCAGACTATGTTAAGCTTCATAAAAAAATAAGCCGTGTACCTGTGACGCGTAAACCACTTATCTATTTCCAT
Organism: Acanthosepion pharaonis; assembly: GCA_903632075.3. NCBI lineage: Eukaryota > Metazoa > Mollusca > Cephalopoda > Sepiida > Sepiidae > Acanthosepion > Acanthosepion pharaonis. The sequence goes on along the minus strand of CAHIKZ030001001.1, from coordinate 3,145,067 downwards.
TATGTGTATGTATATATCTATCTAACTAAATTAACAATGACTTTCATATATATATATATATATATATATATATATATATATATATATATATATATATATAGTAAATTTAATATTATATTTACGAATAAAGCTTTGTTTTATATAAAAATTAAAAAAAAAACAAAACAAAAAAATGAACAAAACAAACAGCATAAAAGTGTCCTTCAAGGTTACTTACGCATTTAACGGACAATTAGTATTTCTGCATACGTTTCCTCCTATTATTCCGTTAAATCGAGGATTTAGTTTACTAGGAATTTTAATGTGTTACCATCCGTTTTCCTCATTTGCGATCGATTCCACGCTAAAAATAATTTATCTTCAATTTATAAGTAGAAAGTAAATGAAATACGCATGTATAGTAATAAATCGCTTTGCCGCAAAAGACAGAAACGAAACAAAATCAATTTTACATAAAGAAAATCTAAGGACGTCTGATTCTTGCATGTCCAATTATGTGACAGTGAGATTTTAAGTAAAAAGACAAAAATCGATGATTTTTTTTTTTTGCTTGAAGCCTTTCCAGTCGGTGCACAATTTCACGTAAATGGAACGTCTTTGCCAGGGTGGAGGTTTAACCTTTCCCTTAACATGACAGCCACCAAGGATTTTTGAACTTTCAACCTCTCTATTTCGTCTCTTTCTTCATTATCTTTCTTTTTTTCCTTGTTTTCTTTTTCTTCAATTCTTCTTCTCCCCCCCCTAGTTTTATCTCCTTCATTTTTTTTTCCTTTTCTTTTATTAATTTTTACTTCTATATTTTTCTTTACTTTATCGTCTTTTCCCTTTTTTTTTTCTTAGTTTTCAGACGATTCCTTCTTTTCGAATAATTATATTTTTCCTCCTTGGCATTTTCCTTCTCTCCCGTTATTTCCTTTATCCTTCTTTTCTCTTTCCTTTCTCTTCTATTTTCTTGATTTTCTTGATTTTCTCTCTTCTTTTAACTTTTTTCTTCTATTCTTCTTTTCATTGCTTTTTCTTTCCTTTTTATACATACTTTCTTTTACATTCTTTTTCTCGTTTTTCTATGATTCTGTTTCCCGTACTCTTATTTCTTTCTTTTTCATTTTCTCGTACTTCGTTTCTTTAATTCTGATTCTTGTACTTCTTTTTTCTTGTACTTATTTGTGTGTTTCTTAGACGTTTTTTCATCGTACATTCGCTTTCTCTTGTGCTTTTTCTACTAATTTTTTCTTAATTTTCTTTTCTGTTTTATTTTTTTATTCGTAAAAATTTTCAATGTAGTTTAAGTTTTATTCCTTTTCACATTTTATTTTAATTTTTTCTTTCGATCTCTTTGTTGTGATATTGTTTTTTTGTATTCAAATGAACTTTTTAAACTAACACTCTTTCCTGTTTTGCTTCATTCGTTTTGTTTTGATAGTTTCAGTTTTTCTTCACATATTATTTCTTTTATTTTCTTTCTTCATTAATCTTTTCTTATTTCTTTCATTAAAAAAAAATCCTTGCTTAATTCGATTCTGTTTCTGCAATCATCAATGTTTATAACATATTTTCCATATAATTCTTATTTCTTTATTCCATAGCTGTAATTACTTCTTATTTGAAGTTCTTTCTTTTATTTCTTACTTTCTTTTTTTCCTCCTACCTCTAATTACATCTTTCTTTTTTCATTATCTTTCTTTTCTTTTTTCTTTGTTTCGTTTTTTGATTCTTTGTATCTTTCTTTCTCATCTGGAATTACTTTTTATTTCTATTCTTTCTTTCTTTCTTTCTTTCTTTCTTTCTTTCTTTCTTTCTTTCTTTCTTTCTTTCTTTCTTTCTTCTTACCTGTAATTATTATTTGTAATTCTTTATTTCTTCTTTTCTTTCTTTTTTTTATCTGTAATTACTTCTTTAATTCTTTCTTATTCTATCCTTTTACCTGCAATTTTTTCTTTCTTTCTTTCTTTCTTTCTTTCTTTCTTTCTTTCTTTCTTTTTCCATTTCCTTCTCCAGCGTTTTTTTTCCTACTTATCAGCCTCTATCATTCGTTGTAGGACCAATTTGTTACTTCACTCTCCTCATCTTTGGATGCCTTCCTAAGAGGTGGGAGCAACCGGACTTTTAAGCAAATGTGCCACAAACAATGAACTTTTGTTTGTTGAGTACAGTTTGCTGCCTGCACTTTGAACTGTTTCCATTTCTGGAAAGAATTAGGTTAATAAGTGCTCATGTTTAAGATACAATTCCACCATTCAAAACATGCTTGATTTTATGCACACGTGATGGCAATTGTGTATATATATATATATATATATATATATATATATATATATATATATATATATATATATATATATATATATATATACTTAAATCACTCTATCAATCACTGATGATACAGCACCTTGATCGGCCTTCAACTTCTCCACTTATGTTTGGTGGATGGAAAGGGAAAGAAGGTGATTATTTGTGATGTTGTAGTTTTGTTAGCACGATTTGAACATGAACATCGTTTCCTATCTATCTATCTATCTATCTATCTATCTATCTATCTATCTATCTATCTACTGTCGTTTCCTATCTATCTATCTATCTATCTATCTATCTATCTATCTCTATCTATCTATCTATCTATAGTTCCGCTTGAAAGTGTGTGAAACCCTCAGACAAGATCATTGTTATTGTGAAAAAAATAAGCCTATTAAATGTGCATCAAAACATTAAGTAGATTGTCCAAATAATTATAACAAACAGAAAAAGTATATATTTTAATTATTTATTTAAAACAGTGTGATTTATTTCTACAAAACTGACAATTTGATATGTGAAAAAATATGGGAGCACCCACCTCTCTGTATTGCTGAAGTCAAGTAGATAATAAATTCGGCTGAAACACATATGGTTGCTTAATTGTTCAATTTAAGCTGACCAATCAAATGAGACATCCTTAGTAAATTGGTTGGGCAACATAGATTAAAAGAGAAGGGAACCCAACAAATCTACTGTAATCCCTCTCAGATCAACAATGCCGAGACGAAGGGAGATATCTGATGACATTGATGAGACCATCGCAAAAATAATGCACCTCCACACATGCACTGTAAGACAAATAATTTATAAATGGCGGGCATTCAACACGAGCGGACTCTTCCTAGAAGTGGACGCCGATCAAAACTTTAACCAAGAATCACTAGAAAAATAATAAATGAAGTAAACGCCAACCCACACATCACCTCCAGAGAGTTTCAGACCTCGCTGGCAGCTTCTTGGGTAAATGTAAATACACGAAAATTGAATGGACATGGCATCCATTGGAGAATTGCTAGGGGAGCGCTGCCCTCAACGAAGAAAAAAGCTGTCCGTTTAAACTTTGCCAGGGAACACGTTGACAAACCATAGGCGTTCTGGATGTTCATTCTCCGGGTAGGTGAATCATAGATAGAATTGTTTGGTCACAATCAAAACTGTCATGTTTGGAGAAAAGCCAACACTTGCTACCAGGCAAAGAACCTCATTCCGACATGATGGTGGAAATGTTAAAATCTGCGGCTGTTTTCTGTCTCTGGGCCTGGATGAATGTGTGTGTGTGTATGTGTGTGTATCTATTAAACTTAGTTCAGTATGGACAGTGTCAAAAGGGAATGGCACCTTGTGAAGTTTGAACTATCTGCAGAGGTCATGTTTTCCTAGACTCCACACCGAGGTATTCACTAACTGTTTATCGCGCACAGTGTTATGGTTTCAAAAACATACCCTTAATTTCAATCGGAAAAAAATACCGGACAAATGAAAAAATAAATAGAAAATCCGTGAGAAAACTTAAGGCAATGCCATAAAATAATCGCCATTTGTATAGACAATGGTCGTTGTTATGTCCCTATATAGTTGGAAGGCGTTAGGCGACCTGCTCTTTGTAAACAAAGAGATTGTTTGCTTGGACTTGCTGTACTGCGTTTCTAGCATCTTTTTGGTATAATTTTTATAATTATATTTTTTCTTCTCCCTGTCCACGTCATCCATGACAGACTATCGTTTTTTTCTCTCTCTTCTCTGTTCCCCGTTAACAGTTCTGATGAGAGGGGACGAAACCGGTTGACTGGTGTGTGTTTTTGTTTTAAATCTATCATAGCCTATAATATAAAATTTCTTGCTTTTTATGCCATAATATATATATATATATATATATATATATATATATATATATATATAAAAAGAGAAAATATATATATATATATATATATATATATATATATACAGAGAAAGGGAAAGAGTGAGAGAGAAAGAAAGAGGGAGATAGTGTCGACAGAAATCAACACTGCCTTACTTGTAAACGTAACCAACATTCTGAGCTACATAAATAAAAATGGAAATGAGCAGTAAGTGGCATCGTATGTAATGTGTATAGAAATCGATATTCATGGTATGTGTGTGCGTGTGTGTGTGTATCTATTAAACTTAGTTCAGTATGGACAGTGTCAAAAGGGAATGGCACCTTGTGAAGTTTGAACTATCTGCAGAGGTAAATAATAATAAATAGAAAATCCGTGAGAAAACTTAAGGCAATGCCATAAAATAATCGCCATTTGTATAGACAATGGTCGTTGGTATGTCCCTATATAGTTGGAAGGCGTTAGGTTTATACTTTATTGTTCTTGATGGTCAATCACGCGTATTATTTGCTATTTTTTTCTTTTGTTCTATTTTCATAGATATTTTTTAAGAATATACATCAAACAAAAATACAAATATATATTTTCTCCAAAGATATTTTAAATTTCACAATAAATAAGACGTGTGATTTATTTGGGGCGAAACATTGTTGAGTCGAATAAAATAAACGTTACTTTGACCAATAAGGTGCAGAGTGCATTTTTCGTTTTCGACAACTAAACTTGCATATTAAGCTATATAAGTCGCTCGTACCTGCTCACTTCGCCACACTCCCCAATACAGCTTTACACAAAAATATTTGTTTGGTTAAATCAGATCACTCAATTTTACTAAAAAAAAAAAAATATGAATAAAAATTTACAAATAATTCTCTATTTTTAAAGAAGGCAATTGATACATGATTTTCCGTCAAAAACTATGTTTTGGACGAAATCTAATCATTGTATATTGGATCATCTGGACAAATTTTCTCGTTTTTGTTGCAGTTTTGCTGTTGTTTTGTTTCAGCCGCCGTGTCCCCTGGACTTTATATACACGTTGCATACGATGCCACTCACTGCTCTTGGAATTCTCTCACTCTTACTCATGCGTTGAACTCATGATCCCCTAGAGGGCAACGTGAGGAGTACGTTATTGATTGTTTTTTTTTTTGTGACTTATCAACCCTTAATGGGCTCTAATTTTTTTGTGAGTGAATATTGCATTAACAATTTTGTGAGAATAACAATGATTTTTACAGTTACTATTTAACCCATAGCTGGAGGAAGTCCTGCTAGTCATACCTCTCACAAGGGCATCCGATTTCGCCTTACAGAGAACGATGTGGAATGAAACCAAAATAATAGATAACATGGTAGAATGAAACGTTTCGTCTAATCAGCACATATGATATGATCCAATCATCCAATCAGTAGGTCAAGTGTAGATATAAATAACATATGTAAGTCAAAAATGTAAAAAAAGAAACGGAAGATGTTTAAAGTATGTATGTTTAAAGTAAATATAAAGTAAATAATTATTGGTTGTATAAATGAAAGGCTTTTTATCATTAATCTACAGGATTATTAAAGTACTTAAGTACACGCATACAGGCACACACACACACACACACACACACAGACACACGCACACACACACACATATATGTTTAATATTTAATAGATTTATCTGGAAAACTTACTCAATATCGGAGATAAATTGTGTGGACAAAGGATTGGTTTGTTTTGTATGTTTCACGGCATATCAACCTCAATGTGTTATTTAATGCCGACAAAATTGTTATTGTTGGTAATATTTTTCCCTTCAAAAAATCTATTTCTAGTAATATTTTTTTCTTTAAAAATCTATTTCTGGTTATAATTTTCCTTCAAATATGTAGAGCTGGTAATATGTTTTTTCAAAAATGTATTGATGGTAATATTTGTTTTTCAAAAATGTTTTGCTGGTAATATCTGTTTTTTCAAAAATGTTTTGTGGTAATGCTTGTTTTTCAAAAATGTTTTGCTGCTTTCACACGTTTTGACCCCAGTTTGGGGGGTTAACTATTTGCCTATAGCTGGGACCCTGACAGGTGCTACCACCCCGGGTCAGGGTGGACCTGGGTACACCAGCAATTAAGAGGTGGTTCCACACCCCTCAAAACATTCCGAACAGAGGCCTTGCTGTTGGACGCAGTTTATCGTCTTACACAGGACTCGGATGTAGCTTATCGTCATACCAAGAACGGGTGGAAAAAGGAATCATCAATGCATTGTTGATTCCTATTGTATAATCTCTCTCTCTCTCTATTTATATCTTAGTAAATATCTATCTATCTATCTATCTATCTATCTATCTATCTATCTATCTATCTATCTTATTCATCTCTCTATCTGTCACAGTCTATTCATATCTCTCTCTCTCTCTCTATCTATCTGTCTATAGCAGTCTATTCATATCGCTCTATCTCAGCCCATTCATATCTATCTATCTATCTATCTATCTATCTATCTATCTATCTATCGCAGTCTGTTCATATAATATATATCTATAATCTTCACTAATATTTTATCCATTGATTTTCTTCTGTTTCGACTTTAATATTACTTTCAGCAGTTTTTATTGTTTCCCATCGATCTTTGAACGAACAGTCAAAATATATATGGGAAAAGGACGTAAGTATCTGCCCATTTGTTTGCTTTCAATCACTGGTAAAATTCACACGGTCACTTGTAAGAAGAAGCCTTTCTTATATACTTAAGTTCTCGTTCCGTCATTCATTTATCGACCTGACAGACGTTAATCGGAAAACGGAAGTGTCATTTTGTTTCATAAGAAATCTTGATTATTACTAGGAACAATTACGAGCCAACATGTTCAAACCAAAGACGAAAAGAACAACTTATTTTTTTTTATTATTATAGAACTATTATTGTGAATCGGGATAGTTGAAAATTGGCCTATGCTTGCTTAGCATGGCACTATGTTGGTTGATACGGGACTTTTGTTTGAATTAGAAACAATCTGTTTCTTGATATTTGTTGATTTTCATTTCTGATTATAATTTATGTCTTTGTTTTGGCAATAAAAATGAGAAGAGAAAGGACAAAGTTTGACTGGTTAAAAATATTTGCCATGCATCTGCTGTTCTTGCCTTATTCTCAGGAGATAGATAGACGCGACAGAAATGAGAAACGAACCCAAGGTCACATGATGCGTGATTTCGTGTTTATTTGATCACAGTCTTCCTCCATCTTTTAAGCTAAAAATCCAACATCAGTTGCTTGAAGAGCAATCAGCCAATCCCAATCAGCTCTTGACACTAACAAAAGAATCAAAAGCCACCCAGAGATGCATCTACTGAGAAGAAACGATGAAGAATGAAGGGAAAGAAGCGGAAACTCAACGTGAATTAGAATCTTAATCTCTTTTGGGAGGGACATTTACTATAGGAACAAAGAGCTGTACAGTAGATCTCTCTCTACCCATATATATATATATATATATATATATATATATATATATATATATATATATATATATATGGGGGTGAGGGTATATTTCTCGAAATTGAAATACTGATCAAATCACTGGCCCCTGTATTGGGCTGAGAACCTTTCATTACACTATATCTATCTATCTATCTATCTATCTATAAAAGGCAGGATGTGTGTGTGTAACGAATGCACACCCGCAATTTTCAACGGATTTGCACCAAAATTTACATGCACATGCTCCAAGTCAGCGGAATGGCCATGACTGACCTTGCATTTCCCAACTTCCATCGATAGTGGAAATAATCGATATTTCATGCTTCTACGGCAGTTTTCATGTAGTTTGTGGCCATTTTCTACTGGCCAGAGTGAGAGGCTATAGCTGGCTGCCACGAATAGGCAGGACGATTCTATTGGCCAGCGTGAGCGCCAACAGCTGGCTGACACGAATGTTAACTAGCATGCAAAAAAATCGATAGCTGCATTCGTCACAAGTGGGAAAAATTTAAATCTGCATGGCACTTTACTCCAATTGGCTCATTCGCTTGCTTAAACTCTGATCCCGCAGAACTGGGTTGGGTGTGAAAAAGTATTTGTTGTTAACATTCTTTTTTCATTCGGTTTTTCCAGTTACGAGTCCTTTTTAAAGCTGATCGTTTTGTGTTCATTTTGTTTAGTTCTTTTTTTAACAGATTTAATGTTTAGTATAGAGCTTAGAAAAAATTCGCAGTGTGAGATAGGCAAGAAGTAAGGCATGTAGCAACATCAGCACTTTAAAGGCAAGGAAGGGCAAAAATTGTTTAAGTCAAGTGATAGTGATTGCTGTATGAGTCATACGAATTTTGAATCAAGCACGTTCAACGCCGGGCCATGCTGCCAGTATATATATATATATATATATATATATATATATATAAACATGTTTCCTTGAATAATATAGACATTGTATCTACTTATTTTTATACTGATCCTTTCCAGTTGTCTAATAAGTTTCCTGATGTTGGGGTGAAATTAATCAAGGAAGGTGCTGTAGTTTTTTTTCTTTTTAATCCAATTTCTAAGATCATCTTCAAGAGGTAAACTACAAGCCGGCAGGTAAAGAGGAGAGAAAGAGAACAGGAGAGAAAGAGAAGAGAAGAGAAGAAATGAGAAAGAAAGAAAGAAAGAAAGAAAAAAGAGAAGAGCAAGGAAAATAGAAGAGAGAGAGAGAGAGAGAGAGAGAGAGAGAGAGAGAGGGAGGGAGGAGAGAAAGAGAGATACAAAGAGAGGAGAAAACAGTTGACTATTAAACCTAGAGGGAAAGGGAGAAAGATAAGCCATCTGGAGGAAAAAGGAAAACAAAAAGAGAAAATCTGAATAAAGAGAATTGTAATTTAAAAAGAAAAATGTTATTTATGTTTATTTACGCGAATGCATTTATGAGGGAGGGAGGGAGAGAAAGAAAGAAAGAAAGAAAGAAAGAAAGAAAGAAAGAAAGAAGAAAAACAGTTGAACATTAGACCTAGAGAGAAAGGGCGAAAGATAAGTCATCTGGAAGAAAAAGAAAGACAGAAAGAACTAAGATAAACGAAGAGGAAATCTAAATAAAGAGAATTGGAATTTTAAAAGAAAAATGTTATTTATATTTATTTACGCGAATGCATTTACGAAAGAGAGATAGAGAGAGAGAGAGAGAGAGAGAGAGAAAGGGAGAGAGAAAAGAAAGAAAGAGAGAGAGAGTGAACTGTTGATTTTTATTTATCTTAATCTATTACATACATACACAATATTCTGAGGCATTTGACTATAAAAAAATTACATATTGCACCATCTATATTCACCACTTTCTTTCCTAGAGACGAAAGTCCTTACTACCTTTGGGTCCTGCGTGATAATCAAATTCTTCAGACGCCTTGGTAGCACATAATTATATCATATGTACTTCAATATACTTTCTCCTGTGGTGAATACATTATATAATGTAGCTGTTTATTTTGTATAATAATAGCTTTTATAGTATTGAGTCTTTCCTTGCATTGGGTGCTATAGAATATTTTGGTGTTATCTACTAGAATTAGTCTTGTGTGGTTAGTTGTAATTTAGTATGTGCTGGTCGACTTGTGCACGGTTTACATTATGTTTCAACAGATGACAGGTCAGTCTGCGAGTGAGTGTGGTGCATATGTGCTCAATATAAGTATCTAATTTTGTTTTTGATTATTCGTATTGAAGATATAATCTCCCAGGGGGGCATGAGAATTCTAGACATTATTTTTTTGCATAGGAGTGATTTATAAGGCCCAGAGTTGTTAGTAATAATTGTTAGATGCTTTAAACATTTTGTAGTAAATTATAAATTTCAGGTGTTTTTTTTAGGATCATTAAGTGATGTGTACCGGTTAAGTTTTTTTTTTTGTTTTTTTTACTTTTTCATTCTGCTTATAATTAAGGCGCTTTTACGTTACCAGATAATAAGTTAATGGGCTGTTTATTTTGGTTTGTGTCATGGAAACAAAATGCAAGGAAAGACACAAAACTCGAGAAGCTATTTATATGCAAAATAAACAGGCCATGTTAAATAAAATATCATTCACTACAGGAGAGGGTATCATGAAGTGCATATAATTTAATTAATGTGCGCATGTATTTTACCAGTATTATAATAATAAAAAAATTACACACATATATATATATATATATATATATATATATATATATATATAGATAGATAGATAGATAGATAGATATAGAATAAAAAAAGAAGAATGAAAGAGAAGAAATGCAAGTAAAAAGGCGAATGGAAGAGAAGAAATTAAAATAAAGAAACGGTATTGAAGAAGAAATAAAGTTAAAAAAGGAGAATGAAAAAGAAAGAAAAAGAAAAAAGGAAAATGAAAGAGAAGAAATATATATATATATGTGTGTGTGTGTGTGTGTTCGTGTGTATGTGTGTATGTGGGTTTGTGTGTGTTGAGAGAAAAAGGAGGAGAGAGGGTGAGTGAGTGGAAATAAGAGAGAGACATGCAAATATTTCTTTTTTTCCTCCGCCGAAAAATAAGAAAACAGAAAAGTAACGTCTGGAAAAGAATAAAAAAAAAAGAGAATGAAAGAGAATAAAGGCAAGTAAAAAGGCGAATGGCAGAGAAGAAATTAAAATAAAAAAAACGGGATTGAAGGAAAAGAAATAAAGTTAAAAAAGGAGAATGAAAGAGAAGAAAGAAAAAGAAAAAAAATGGAAAATGAAAGACAAGAAATAAAAAGAAAAAAGGTGAATGAAAGAGAAAAAATAAAAGTACAAAAGGAGAATGAAAGAGAAGAAAGAAAAAAAGAAGAAAGAAAGACATGGAAGAAAAAGATTAATAAAAAAAAAAGCGAAAGTAAAGAAAACAGAAAAGAAGCAAAACAGCCGAACAGAAGAAGTTGAAACCGATGGTTACAAACAATGAATTTACAAGGTTATCCAAAAAATTTCAGTAGGAAAACGTTTCCCATGTCTCGCCATATATTTAACACATATCTCGATATCACTTCACAATAAAATAAAGAACGTAATTTTATTTTCTTTCAGAAAACCATTCCGTTCTTTAATTTCGCTGATTTTGATTGTTCTTGAACGGGAAACTAAATCCTCACTGTAAAGTAAAAGATTGCAAATAATTCCTGCAACTAATGTTTTCAACTGTAGAAAATGGCGTCTTTTTATTTTTTTCTTAGAACACGTATAACAGGAAAAGTTACATACGAAAATGTTATGAAGTAATTAAAAGATTAATGGGAAATTCTCAGAAAGCTTTTGACGATTCCATCCATAACATAGTGAAGAAAAAGAAGAAAGAACGGAAAAGAGAGAAAACGCTCTTTTTCGTCACACCATCAAATCACTTCCGTAATTATATTTGAAATCAGCTTTTGATGAATTTCTGAGTGCCATAAGGATGAAAAGGTTTGTGGGATATGAAAAGGACGACCACACACTTTCTAATGGCTATGGGTAAACACTAGGGCAGTTGTACTATGCTTTTAGAATGCATCATTTGCTATTCCAAAGCGCGTTCAGATTTCGGTGAAACATTTTCACATTTTTCGCTGACACACGCTCAAATATTTGAACTTCTGTATTTGCTAGATGTTGGCCAATTCTTAGTTCGCATCTTGGACTTATTCTCTCGCTGTCAACCAAACATTCTGTCTTCTTGCCATTGATTCTTAGTCCTCGTTTTCATTCATTACCCTGTAGTTTTCTATTCTTGAGTAAAAAAAAAAAAAAAAAAAAAATAGTTCTTTGATTGGGGAATTTACTTTTTGCAAAACCTTGGCCTCTTTTTATTTTTTATTTTTTTCTTCGCAACGATTTCAGAAACCCAGCATTTATTTACGCAAAATGCACGTTTTAAATTCTTTAATCTGATATTCATTTCAAAATAAATGTTAAATCAATTTAGGGAGAAATTCATTAAAAGTTTAAAATATCTAAAATTCAATTAAGAAAGGATTTCTTCAAAGATCGCTGAAGGCTTATCGCATCAAGGTTAGCCAGATGTTCATCGTTGTAATTAAAAATAAAAATAGCAAATCTTCTAATCCTTATAGCTGTTTTTGCAAAATCTAGCTGACAGGGAAACACCGTAAATTCATTAGTTCATATTGTTAATTTTCTGTTCATGGGCGAGTGAGATCACATGCTTCGATTTTTAGAACCTTTTGTTAGAAAACGTTTGCATTACGTTGTATTTTACGTGTGGCTAATTGGGTTTATTCTGTGCAAAGGCTAGCAAGCCCTTAAATTTAGTCATGTCGGTGTCTCCCGTCAGTTTTTGAGTGGGTGAATGCCAATATGCGAATCGGTTCGGTGATTGCTGCCTTTGTATGTCTCGCTTTGCTAAACTGATTTTATATTTCAGGTGGTTCTCAAAAATTCTCCTTCTTATTTCCTACCAATATTTTCTCCTACTCATTCAACTAAACTTGTTTACAGAAAATTCAACGCCTTGTGCAGGATTGTACTCACGACGTGCCTACATTTGAAGAACGTCTATAATCACAAGATAAGACAACCGATTCGTATAGTGTTCAATAGAACGAAATGAAGTGACATTTTCTTTCATATTTGATGTGCTGTGCCCCGCCAGGGCGTGGAGGATCATGGCTCTCCACAACATCTATCACTTGTAGCTCTGGGAAATGCTTGTCTTCTTACTATTCCCCCCAGTTCCAGTTCAGCCATCCATTTATCCAAGCTCGTTAGGTAGGTGACTCAATGTCTTCATCTGCCCTCATTTTTTAAAAATTATTTTGCCCTAATCAAGGCGATAAAACCACTAAGATACAAGGAGTTACTGAATGTGAAAGAATAGGAGAAAAATAAAACATTATTAAGGAGGGAGAACAGGAATTAGGAAGACAGAAGATAAAGATTGACACTGCATTTAAACTTTTGAAGATCAACGTTAACTAGAAAGTAAAAGGCTGGAAGAGAGTTCCATAAGAGAGAAGTGCGGCAGAAGAAACTGTTAGCATAGAACTTACGGTTATATCTAGAAGTTTCATCTTTAATATAATGAGACCTAACTGCTAATCTAGTACTGCGCTTAAATTCGTAAAGTCGAGGTACCAAAGAGGAAAGATAATCAGAACAATTACCATGAAAATATTTATAGAAAAGTCACAAGGAAGCTATGTTACAAAGGTAGGAAAGTGACTGAAGCCAAGATGCCAAGTCAGGATCGATAATATTGCAGATTCTTTTTTTTTATTCTTTGAAGATTCTCAAAAACATAGCAAAAGTACCAAACCAGATATGAGAGTAATATTAAATGCCTAGACAAATACTAAACTTATAAATGTGTATGTCAAGAAAAAATGATTCTACAGAAGCTCAGATTTCTTTGTTCCTAACGAAAATTTTCCTGTTTCTTGATATTTTATTTAGCTTTTGGAAGGCGTCTTTTGTTACTCAAATAAGCCTTCAGATTTCTGGGTTACATATTCTGTCGTCTGTTCTAACACTTCCTATATAGTTCAATATCTCTGCTTGCTTGATTCTGACGTCCCTCTGTATCTAGCTCCTTGGGCTGTCCTTGCTAACGACCAAAACAAGCACGAATTAACTAAGAGGTTATTTGCATTATTTACATTATTCGTACTGTTATCCTCATCTTCATTGCCATATTTACAACGTTTCGACCGTTGTACGCTCTGGTCTTCTTCAGGTGATCAGGTCCTCAAGGACACATGGCCCAGTAGATAAAAACGTTGGTTAAATCCAGTGACTAGACTTAAAGAATTGTGAGTTCAATACCAGGCTACCGCAGTGGTGAACCAAAAAACTTGGAGAGTTGAGTTAAAGGGAAATAACTGAGACATCCGGAAGAGGTATGGCACGTGGTACTAGAACAATCTATCCCGTTGGACAAAATAAAGGGTTCTGTTCCAAATTCCAATCACCCGAAAAAAGGCCGGAGTGTACACCGGCCGAAACGTTGTGAATATGGCAATGAAGATGAGGATAACAGTCCGAATAATGTAAATAATATAAATAATCATAACACCTCATCTCAGAGATATAGACAGATAACTAAGAGGTATTATCGTCCCCTACTAAGTGCAATCTCTCCGCCCAGTGGCTCAATTCGAAATACCGAACACAATACGTTCCAGAAGATAAATGCTCGGTATAACGGCCAAACTGTGACTATAGCAAATTGATATGTTCCGGAAAGGGATATATTTGATCGAAGTAGTTAAGTGGTTTTGGCTACTATAACCAAGTAGTACACGGTAGCAGTAATCGACTGATACTTGTCGTAGTCGCAGGTAATAGGTGTAGACCAATAGGATAGCCAATGGCGTAGTCTAATGGGCGTCGTCATAGACTTAATCTCTGTCGTACCTAAACGTCCGTCTGTATTTATGACGGATACCAGCCAATCAAATTCCAGTGAGGGGGAACGTAGGTGTATGCATATTCCATTATATCTGTTGAAGCTTGGATAAGCTTGGAATAATAATAATACAACACAAAATGTACGTAAACAAAATGTATTGCGACAAGGAAAAGGTACACAATATTTACAGTTAGTATTGGTATATTCTTGGGAAGACTGTTCCTGTAGAATGGGTTGACTTAATCGCAGTCGGGCAGAGTCTCTGGATTGGATCTCTTGTTACTTCCCTCGTCTTCCCGGTACCAACCCATATTTATATGGTCGGTACTCCACTATGTAAATTAGGTGGATCGTACCACAACAATATCACGAACCAAGATGAAGACGCCATTTTAAATAAATTGTAAACTAAATTTAATAAGTTCAGCGTTTGACATCAAGACAATCATCTCAGATTGGGTATCAAATCTCTTTCCTCTACTTTAATGTATCAAGTATTAAAAAATACGACCAATGCGCATCGTTCAGGTTTAACCTTGCCACGCTGCAGTTATTTCTTCAGAAGTGCAAGTGTTCAACACCTAAAAAAAAAAAAAATTCACCGGTATATTTATTTTTTCTGAAGGTGTGTTTTAGCGATTCCGTGAATGCAAATAATTGTAACTTTTCCTTCATATTCTTTTTCAGTGAATTATTGGTTTACAGCAGAAGCAAAATTCGTGAGCGTTGAAGCCATTCCTTCGTTTCGTTTAACATTCAATTTAATTATATTTTTCTTCGAATGTTTATAGAAACTACATATAAAAAAATCTAAAAAAACAGGAATTTTAGCGAAATTTCATCTGAGAAAGCAAAATTAAGAATCCCTTGAAAAATGGTGCAAAACGGTTTCGGTTCTTCTGACCTAAATGTGACAAGAATAAACGATATCTATTTTCGTACATTTCTCTTAAAACCATTTTTGTTTATAAAGCCCAAGAGTAACTCAAGGTAGAGGGTTTGTGCATGAATTTGTATGAGCGTGACAAGAAGAGGCAACAATTACAGTTGAAAGTTGCTTCGTTGTATCGTGTCTCATTAGAATCTCCCTTGCGAATAAATCTCCTATTAATCATTGCATTGAATGATGCAGGAATATCTGGTCTGGTGTTCCTACTCGAGGTTTTTAACAAAATTCAAAGGGTTTGTAATCGATCCTGACTCGGCATCTCGACTTCAGTACCTTACCAACTGAGCTGACGTAGTTTCTCTCTATCTTTTCTATAAACATTTTCATGTTCTGAAGAGCTGTTATCTTTACTGCCTCAATAAAATGAATTTAATTGTACTACTAGATTGGCAACGAGGTCGCAATATTTTGCTGTTGAACTAGCTAGATGCAACCGTCAGTTCTATTCTAATAGTTTCTTTTCTTGCACTTCTCGCCTGTGGGGCTCTCATCCAATTTCTTGCTTTCATGCCATCAACAATGTTCAAAATTTTAAATGTTACGCCAATCGTCATATTCTGCTTTCTTGAATCCTGTCCCCTTTATTGTCCTTTTCATCATTTCTTTTCTTCTTGTGTCAAAGCCAAGTATGGACGCTTTCATCCCATCTCGGAAATACCAGGTGAAACTTCAATCCTCTTTATGGTTCACGTCAGCATGCTCTACCGCTACAGCACATAGCAACCATTATTTTCGGCTATACCAGCGTGACTTCTCACGTTACAACAGGCGCCTATTCCTTTCTGCTCACAATAAATGTAAGCGAGCCCTCTAAGGAGCAATGTCCCTGTTTGCCGAGAGAATGAGGCACCGCATACCCTATAACAACTTCGTAATTACTGGCGGCTCTGTAATAGGGCATTAAATAAGTGTAAGGTCTCTATTCCTTTCTTCAATCAATTTGAAGTGTTATCATCTTTTGCTGATAAAGCTAAATGCTTTGCCTGCAAATTCTCCTCAATTTATACTCTTGACTCATCCGGAATATCCCTGCCTAACTTCCCACCTAGAAATGAGTTTCTGTTTTGTGATATGCATATGAACCCTTCTATAGTTTCTGTAATCATCTCAAATCATGTGGACCCGATTGTCTCCCTGTAATAGTCAATAAGAAATGTGCTTCCGAACTGGCTCTTGTTCTCTCTAAACTTTATAATAAATGCCTCGTTGCATCCTACTTTCTTGCCTGCTGGAAGTCATCATCTTTTGTTCTAGTTTTTAAGAACTCTCGTGAGTCGTTCGATCCTATCGAACTATTAGCCTTCTTCATCTTTTGGGGAAACTCCTAGATGCTCTAATCAAAGTTGAAATGGGTCATCATCTCTCATCACAGGCATTTTTCTCAGACAAGCAATATGGCTTTCGTTTTTCCAGATTAACTGCTGATGTACTGACGATAATTGCGGAAAGAGTCTATCATGTTCGAGATAAAAACGGTGAAGCCCGCGCTGTAGCATTGGACATCTCGAAAGCCTTTGATAGGTTCTGGCATTCAGGTCTTCTCCACAAGCTGAAAAGTTAAGGTATCTCCGGACACACTTTTTTGAACTGTTCCAGTCTTTCTAGATCTTTTCGTACTAATGCGATTGTCTCCCAAAGCCCCGTCCTTGGTCCTACTCTGTTTTTAATTTTCATTAATGACCTTCCCGAATACATCAGCTCTCAACTTGGTATCTACGCTGATGACACAACCATTTGCTCGGAATAATAAGCCTTACTATCCAAGTAAGTCTTACCAGTCCGACAAGTTCAAAATGGCAGCCGATGTCCTAAAACGACAATAAGTCCGTCGTTAACTGGGGCAAAAGATAGCTTGTTAATTTTAACGCCTCCAAAACTAAACTTCTCTCCATTAATCATTTTAGAGGCACATTTCTGCCTTCCATTAGCATGGCTGATGCTAATCTCCAGGAAAATGACTCGTTTTGCCTTCTCGAGCTTACGTTCTCGGCTGACATTAAATAGAAAGCCTATATTGAATCCATTGATAGGTCAGCTGCTAACAAAGTCGATTCATTGTGTTTTTCTCCAGAATCTATCTTATATATTTATAATTCTACCATTCTTCTATGCTTAGAATATTTCTGCCACATATGGGCTGGTGCCCTTGTTAGTTATCTTGAGCTCCTCGATAAGATCCAAAGAAGAATCAGCAATATTATTGGTCCTGATCTGTCATCTAGGGATCAGCCATTATCCCATTGCCATAAGATTGCATTCCTGTGCCTTTTGTATAAATACTTTCATGGTAATTATTCGACTGATCTCTTTGCTATGTTACCTAGATTTTTCGAATTTAAACGCAGCATTAGACTGGCGTCGATATTTCATCAATTTACAGCTGAGCTGGCTACATGCAGCCGTAATTTTATGGTAACAGTTTCTTTTCTCGCACTTTTTGCGTGTGGAAATCCCTTTCGGGTCCATGCTTTCCAGGCAACTTTAATCTAGAAAAATTTAAATGCAATGTCAATAGCTATCTAGTGTCCTCCTGATTACTCTCTTCACTTTCTGCTCATCACTATTGTTTCTGTTCCTAATTCTTCCAAAACCTGGACCCTCTTATGTTTTAGTATACCACCCTTTTCACGTATATTATGAACACTTTCTTAAAATTTATATTTTCTTGATTTCAAATGAAAACTTGAAAGAAAGATATCCAGCATATATCAGTGTAATTTCCACGTTCCATAACTATAGTGCACAATTATAATTTAGATTAACAGAAAAAGTCGGTATCAGTTAAAACTGACGCCATGAGGATATGTGTTTAATATTCATTTTCAGTTATATCTACATGTGTTCAGAGACGGACTTTATATGGGCAGAAAAGTATCTTGCTAAAAGAAGTGTTTGAAATTCAGTAATTGCATTATAATTATTCCCCACCACACACACAAAAAAATAATTTTTTGACAGTAACACTTGATAAACATTGTTTCAATGTCACGTGATAGCAAACCTAACACTTAAAGCCTTTCATAATTCCGAATCTGGTATGGCCATCATCACAGTAGAGAAAGGACCAGCATCTAAATATGAAGTCGATCTGATCGAAGGTTGTTTGAAAGTAATTTTGAAAAAAGATGCCCCATTTTTTGTCTAGATGTTGACCTTTATTTTCTTATATTTTTTGAAGTCCCCTCGTTTTAATGGTTATTTCGAATATTATTATTAAAGTGAAGTGCATTTTCCTCTTGGATCTTTCATTATTGATTTCTTTCCACATCAGTATTATTATTGCGTGCGAAGTGGTGTTCCCTTTTCTCATTGCTTTGTTTATGGCTCGACATCGTCTTGTAATCTTGATAATAAATGGAGGCGTCACTCAGTTTTTCTTTTCATTATTTTTTTATTAGTTTCTTGTCTTTTTTGTTGCAGCCAATTTTCGTAGAATGTAAGATTTTTAAAGCCGTTTACACTCTTTGCTTTTTTGTGCTTAAATTGCCAATGTCTGAACCAGTTAATATTTTATCAAGAGGATATATTTCTTTCAACAAGGAAAGAAGAAATTCTATGATTTATACAAAAGAAGCTGTTAGTGTTTTTACAGCTGAGTAAATATCTTATTTTGTAGTTTTGGATGTTTCTATTTTCCCAATGCAAATCTTCTATTAACCTGTAGAAGGAAATCCTTTGTCGATATTTAAAATAGAACAACTACTAAACTGTTATGTAATATTATTCCTCCTACATGGCAGTGAATGCTGGACAATCTCCACACAGATGAAGAAGAGACTAAGAAATCTGGTTCTACAGAAGGCTACTGAGAATACCATGAACCGAACACGTGAGCAACGACGAAGTTTTAGATTAAATGGAAACAAGAAGAAGACATAATTAACATAAGAAATAGACAGTTCAAATTTCTAGGGCAAATAATGAGGAAAGAGGGCTTGGAAAATTTGACACTCACAGGACAGATTAAGGTCAAGATTGGCAGGGGAAAATAACATAAAAATGGATGGCAGAATAGGGTTTAAGACAAATTTTATTAAGAACTACAAAGGTGAGGAAATGTGGAGAGCCATGATCGCATACGTCTCGAATAGACCCGGCACATAGGATAAGAATAAGAACACTATATTCTCCGCCTAATATAAAACTCATAAGAACTATCCATAACAGGAAAGTGTGGAGATCCATGAACCTAAATGGACACAGCATATAGAAGGACACTATACCTCCTGTTAATATCAAAGTTATAAAGCCGCCGAGGCGTACAATGGCCGAAACATCGTGAATATGACAATAAAGATGATGACAATAGTCCCAAAAAAGTAAATAAGCCGACTGATAAGTATAATTAGTCATCCTAGAAATTCAGACAGAAATTAATGCGTATATTCATGCAGGGGATTGCTCCTTGATATTCTGCAAAGTTGGCTATTGTTGGTTTCAAAGATACCAAGTTAATGTAACAATGTGGCGAACGAGAATCAATACAAACGGAAAGAGGCCTCGAATCGCATGCGGACATGTCTGTGAAAACTAGTCACATCCAGGTTTTTCCAGTTCGCAGCAGAACAGCTTGGCATGTCCAGATACGGGCCTCTCTTCAACTTGTCCAAATCCGGGTCTTGACAAC
>CAHIKZ030001001.1:3060000-3120000 GCA_903632075.3 Acanthosepion pharaonis | reverse complement strand
CTGATGATTGAGTATGAAAGTCCGAGTTTTACTGTTGGCGTACGGAATTATGTATATATATTAATGTATACTTAATAGCTCTTTTATTCAGCATTGTTAGTACAGTTATTCTTACACCAAAGGATATCTATCTATCTATCTATCTATCTATCTATCTATCTATCTATCTATCTATCTATCTATCTATATATTTATTTATTTATTTTATTTGAACACATACACGTCCATTTATTTATATTTATCCATTTGAGTATATATATATAGAGAGAAATATATATATTTATATATATTTTTCTCTCCTCTCTATATATATATATATATATATATATATATATATATATATATATATATATAAACATTGATTGGGGACAGTATGTTTCATGCTTGAACTCAATCTTCAGGCTACGTGTGTTGGCTGATAGGTCGACTATCTATATATGCTGATCAATGGGGTATTATGAATAGCAAGGTCAGGTGTTTCCGGTTTATTGTGTTATCCTAATGGTGATTTGATAGGCGCTGAGGGTTATATTTTCAGTTATTCTAAACGCTATTGAGTCCAAATAATTATGGCGCTGAATACATGTTTTTCTTAGGTATTGTATATGCTTGCTTTTAAATTGAATTTAATATCTTAAAACCGGAACCGGAACTTCACGGCGTTGGGAAATGTCTGCGTTCGAGTGCCACTTAAGGACCGATAACATTGCAGACCTTTGGATTTTGTCGAGATATTGATCAGGAGTAGCATAAAAATAACATTATAAAAAATAGAAAATCTCCTGTAACAGGATAAAGATTTTTTTTTTAATCAAGAAACTGTAATAGAGAATATATAAAAGATTGTTTGGTCACACATCTAGTTTGTCTTTTATTTGGTGACAAAGTCTGAAGATGGGTTCGATATTTTGTCTACCCAAGTTTTGACCTGGTAATATCAGTGAGATTCCGAAAACGATGTCTGCTGGTGTGCAGTATACGTCTTTTAAAGTATTTTGTCTTGATAAGAGGGTAATAGGTAACTTATCTATCTAGTTGTAAGTTGGCTAGTGCAGTTTTTAGCTGTCTGTGGAATCTTTCTGCAATTCTGTTGGCACAAAGATGGTATGCAGTATTTCGGATATGTTTGTCTCTTAGTATTTAACAGCTGATTGATATATTCTGCAATGCCAGTTCGCAAGGTTCGATAAAAGAAGAACCTCGTTAAGGCCTCCACGTTTCACTTGCTCGAATTCATTTTCAACCATCGATTTGAGAAAGAGGTTTTATGAAGCCAGTTTCCGAACGAGTTTTGCGCCATGCATGACATTCATATAAAAGTCTCGATATGACGAGACTATTTTAGAACGTGACTCTCGTTTTTAAGTTAATGTTTTGGTTTTGTAGCAGCCTACAATGTTCGGCAAAATTACCATTAGTGCAACCTATTCTATTTCCTTATCTCCTATACTAAATTTGTTGACAACACTTACGCTAAATAGAAAAAAAGTAATTCCCAGTTTTCTTTGTCAGTCATTAATCTTTGATCTCAATAAAGACAACTAGAATTTGAATGCTCTTTTTTTATTAATAATTATTGAGCTTAGCTTAATACGACACAAGCCCAAATACAAGGAAACGGAAATGAAAAGACTATGTGATCTATCTATCTATCTATCTATCTATCTATCTATCTATCGCAATCTATTCATATCGCATCGCTCTATCTCAACCTATTCATATCTATCTATCTATCTATCTATCTATCTATCTATCTACTTTTAACATTGAAATCATAGCTATTTTCACTTCGGCTCGAAACACTACCATCTCCACCCGGCGGAAAATACACACCTATCTCACCCACAAGGCAGAACTTAAGTTTTTTTTGTTTGGTCAGGTGAGTTAATGTCTTATGTTAAGAGAAACAGAAATATTAAATTTAGCCATTTTAACGGCTTTTTTTTATAGTTTTCTTTCTTCATGGAAAATGGCCTACCTCTGCTTTTGAACACCTTAGCGATTTCGCTGCCTATGCGCTGGTTAATCAACAAACTCTCCTCTTAATGGTAATATTAGCAATTTCCTTTCAGCATTCATTGATCAATTAGTCAGTACTACTGTTTACTGAAATTTATAATTTTTTCTCTTACAACAATTTATAGAGAAAATAGTTCTTTTTTTCAAAGCAACTAACTTTCCAGTATCGATGGGGTTTCTATGCTTGCCCCCTGTTTGATGTAGAGAGGGACGATAATATCTTCACTATGTCATTATTTTCTCTTAGATTTAAATATTCTATTCATTTTAATTGTTGCTGTTGAAATTCCTCATTTGATGTAGTTGCTGCTATTTGATAAAGCTTTTTGTGAATCAGTAACGCCAGTCCACGAGGTCCCTCGCTAAGACCTACGAGCTTCATTCGCTGGAAGACATCTTTAATGTTTGATCTGATAAAGCGGTTGTATAGAGTTGACAGTTTAGATATTTTGACTAGTTTGGCATCATGCATGTCATCCATATGAAAGCCTCGAGCTGACGAGGCTATTTAAGAAACGTGAGGTTTTATACTTCTGACCAAATGAACCGAATAAATAATTTGGGCGCTTACTGTGGAGTGATTGTTAGGAAATGAAGTGGATTTGAATCCATAAATTCCTCACACCCTCTCTTCTCTGGTTTTAACAAATACCTTGATGTAAGTTTCGATATTATCATGACACCAAGTTGTTAAATATGATCTGTCGCTTGGTCTAAGGACTTGACCCAACCGCTGGTAGCTTGTGACCTTTTGTTTAAAGTTGATTTAATGCAGAAAATATCTTAAAGCCGCACCTTTTGTGCATATATTGTTAGATTACTGGTTTCACAAACCATTCTAAAACTATTTTCTATTTTTCGAGAACGAAGCCCAAAACGCGTTGTTTTTTTTCTCTTTATTAAGGAATTTGAGTTTATGTATACTTGAAGAAATGATTCCACCACGTTAATGATATATGTCTCAGATGTAATTTGATTAAAGATTTATCTCCCTTTTCTAATTTTGTTAAAGAATTATCTCCCTTTTCTAATTTTATTAAAGAATTATCTCCCCTTTCTAGTACGAGCCTAGGGACAATATTTGTACCCAAAGTGCCCGACTGCAGAATGATGCTTAACCAATTTCGACTCATAGGTAATTGCTTGTGCGTTCCAACAATTCCGGTCTTGAACCAGACTAGTCTAAAAATTAAAAATCAGTTCAAATGGAGATTCCTTCATTTCTCACCCGTAACCCGCGGAAGTGACATTTTTTTCAAATTCCATTGTTAAGTGGTCATATGTTTTATGCTAGCATTGTACAAATTGAAAATGATGTCATGCAGATTTCAAACCCACACGATTCCAAAACGACTCACGCACGCACGTGATTGCACGCCCGCGCTCTATCCAAAATTAAACAATGATTTTTCTTGAGAATTTATTGATTTTTCCACGTGATTGCATTATTCAGTTGTTACATCAGGCACGTTTCGAATATTTCCCCGGGGGAGACTAGAAATTCTCGAATTCGACAGCTCGTGAGTAACGCCCTTCTTCTTTGATTCGTTCAATATTAATAGTATTCATAATATTTATAGCAACAACAAACAAGAAAAACAGTCAAATTCTTTTTATTTCTTCATAATGATGATAATGATTCAGTCAAATATGCCAAATTTATTTCTTAGAAAAACATTAGTATACTTTAGGTTTCTGGTGAAAGACTTAGTAATAGTTGCATGAAATCAAAATAAACAACAACAACAACAACAACAACAACAACAGAAATAATAATAATAATAATAATAATAATAATAATAATGAAATACACCGACTGAAGCTGCAAAATACTTAAAAAAAAGAAAGCAAAGACAAATGCAATCGACCAGATACAGAAACAATGGCAAGATAAACCGCTTCATGGCTAATACTCTGCCCGTACCAAACAAGCTGATGTAGACAAACCCCTCGTACCCATCAGTGGCTACGTAATGCAGGGTTAAAAGCAGAAACGGAAGGTTTTATCCTTACTGCACAGGATCAGTGCTTGTTAACCAGAAATTATCAAGCACATGTACTAGAAATATTGTGTTAGCCCAAAATGCAGATTCTGTGATAAATATCTAGAAACAATTGGTCATCTTGTATCAGGTTGCACGGCATTGGCACCCACTGAATATAAAATCCGGCCTGACAGAGTGGGCCAAAATCTGCACTGGAAAATTTGCAACTTCTACGAGAAAGAAACTGAAAGAAATTGCTATGAACTATGAACACCATCCAGATCAGGTTACGAAGATAGGACCTATTACAATTTTATGGGACTACACAATACACATAGAACAATCAAAGCTAACCGCCCAGACATTGTTATTAGAGACCGCAAACAAAAAAGTGCCTCCTTATTGATATGACAGTACCTGAAGACTGCATTGTATTTTTGAAGATCTTCAAAAAGCTATCAAAATACAAGGACCTTGAAATCGAAATCTCAAAAATGTGGCACATGGCAACATCAATAATCTCTTTTGTAGTTGGAGCCCACGGATTGGTTGGAAAAGATTCCAGTAGACTAATTGAAGGGATTCCTGAAAGCCCATGACTTAAAGAAATACACAAAATTGTTCTCACAAGTACAGCCCACACCTTGCGAAGAGCTTTATCTATGTAAAATATTTTTTTTTGTCAGTGGAAAATGTCATGATGCCATTTCTAACCTTAGGTCTCTGGGTGGGACCCGGAAAGAAATGTGTACACACCAGAAATCAAAGGAAATGATGATGATGATGATGATGATGATGATGATGATGATGATGATGATGATGATGATAGTAATAATAATAATAATAATTGCGCATATTCCTCCCTTCATTACTACCTTGGTTTGCACAATCGTTACGTCCTGCCACTACCTCATAAATAATGAACTATTCCGTTTTGATCGCGTAAGAAGACAAGATACAAAACAATGACGTTACTTAGTTTCAGTGAAAGAAAGAAAGGAAGGAAGAAGGAAAGACAGACAGACAAAAGGGTAGAAGTGTTTAACGTCTCCTGCTAATACTTCATACACAATAGAATATTCCATTTTGATCGGGTGGAAAGATAAAATACATAAAAAAGACGCCAATGGATTTCAGTAAGAAAATGAAAGAAACAAGGGAAGGTAGGAATGGTTAGAATCTGTTTCAGTGAAATGCAAAAAAGTTGTCAATTTCAAACCTTTTCATTTGTACCCCCTTACTTCTTGAAATAACGGCCAGCATTCGTATTTATGATTGTTATTGCGATACTTTGTTAAATTGTTCAACTCAAATATTTAACGATGCGATAGAGGAATTTCTGCGAATATCTTCTTGCCGTAGAAATCGCCATGAGATTATTCAATCATTAACTGAAGAATTAAGATCCATCTGAAATTTCAAATAGGAAAACCGTGAAATTTTCTCAGGTTTAAACTAGTAATAATAATACGTATAGATAAGAAATTTGAGAACAACAATCTTGTTGGAAGGTAAAATAGATAAAGAAGGGTTAAATGTTGATCTATCGTGTCCTTTTGATGCATGGATAAAGCAGGAAGAAGAAGAGAAAGTGACAAACTATGACGTTTGAACTATTGAAGTTTGAATTCGCAAGGCTTTGAAAGTTAAAGGAGGTCATAATCATACCAATTATTATTCGTGTATTTGATATGGTGACTGACAAAATAGAGACATGAATAAAGAAAATTGGCACTGATTGCCCAGTGGAACCGTTTCAGAATAGAAATCTCTTAGAAACGGCAAGAATAAACCGAAAAGTTATGAACACTTAGAGTCAGAGGAAAATTGCATCATGCCTAAGGTTGCAGGTTGTGACCCGCTATGCATGCATTAATTACCAGATATTAAGATTTTATCTGAGATGATACTGAAATAATATTAATAATAATAATATCCCTGGGGTACCCTTATCGGACTAGCTATCATGATGATTATTTGGGCTTTTTTTTATTTGTGAACCAGCATTACTTTGTTAACGTGCTATACATTCAAATAATAATAATAATAATAATAATGATAATGATAATAATAATTATTATTTCTATTATAATTCTGCGTCTCCCTTTCTATATTAGTTAGTGCCTTAGTTCGCTCGACCGTACCTCATAAATAATGGAATGTTCCGCTTTGACGCTGTGAAAGCACTGAACTGACATATCAGAGACGCTACTTGGTTTCAATGAGAAAATGAAAGAAAAGAAGATAGAAGTGTTTAACGCCCGTTTAAGCGAAATAGAGAAAGTTGTCAATTTAAAAATCTTTTTATTTGTACACACTTATAAAAAATTATTAATAATAATGTTTGCAAGAAAGGTATTCGGTTAATAATAATAACAATAATAATAATAAATAACAATCTGTTGCTACATCAGGCATGGTTCTTATGGTTTCTGATCTTAATTGATTGGAGGTGTTAACAGATACATGATTTACTTTGCTGAATTAAGATAGTCTCCAGTAAATATCATGTTCAATACCGCAGATTTGCATGTCAGTTGCCTGACCTTAACCATTTTGGCATGTCTCCTCGAGGTTGAAGCACTGTGTATCTTTCTTCATGAGCAGGAGTAGTGAGAGAGGGTCATGGCTGGGTGTCGAGATGATTGCTGTTTTTAAGTTTGAGGGATGAGGTAGCCAAGGAAATTTGGGAGTCATACCAAGATTCATGGATAACACCCTCGAACTAAAGGGCCCGGGTTTCCCAATCTGAAGGTATTTCTAACTGCGCCCCACCAGCAAAAGTCATGCACATTTGGCTGTGATGCATATCCTTCTTTTATTCTTGTCAAACAGGGTGTCAAGATTGGGTATATTGGATTTCGTATATTTGTACTCTAATGTCACTTTGTTGGCATACTGCTCTCTCGTCAAATAATGATGATGATGGCGATGATTTAATCCAAGATACGAAATAACTTTCTGCTATATAGGAATAAAGTGTCGCTGCCGACAACTGAGTTTGAACATAGATCGCCAGTGAACAAACACAGGTGATCCCATTTTTGAATTAAGTAAACCACGTGACCATAGAGGAAATGCATACATGGGAGGTAGCGTGTGTCTAATTGATCTCTATTTCTAGTCTATCCTCTATACTATACGGATCGCTATCCTCTATTCTATTCACTATCAGTCAGTTATGTGCCATGCGTGATACACGCTTAGGCGATCCTGTATCTTTCGACATGATTTTTTCCCGCAGTAGGTTCTCATTTCTTTCTCAAAGAAAGAAATGACACCAGTTGCCATCCCGGTCTGTCCAGCTATTTACCTATAGAAGAAGAAGATTCATACAAAAAGTAATGTAATGGATTCGACTGGAATTCGAACTCGGATCCCCGATTTCTCAATCCGAGCCGCTATCCATTACTCCACCCTCCCGCTTCCTATTCGCTATACTATTTCTCTATTCGGATCACTATTCGGTGGTTACTATTCAAGCGAGTATTATCGAGCAAGTACTATTAGTGCGAGTGTTATTCAAAGGCGTCTGACACCAGCATTGTTCAACGGCGTTACTATAGTTGTATCTGCGATTACAAAGTCTCTACTACAACGAGCATTACGAAAGTGACAACAAGTATTCATTGAATTCACAAAAGTGGCATCGAGTGTTCGTTGACATCACAAAACTTTGCAGAATAACTTTACCTTTCGTTGCAGGTAAATGATTAAATCAAACAGGAAACTAAAATAAAAAAAAAGAAAATAATAATAATTTAATAATAAAAGAAATTGAAGCAAGTAGAAATCAATGTAAAGTTTGGAACTGTTTAAGCAACAGCGTTGCTGAAAACAGCTGGAATACCTGCTGTACGCAAAGCAAATTTATGCTCAATATAAATATTATTTTAATAGTGTATTACTCTCCACTGGGAGCTGGGAGGCAAAAGATTCATTTGCGTTAGTTGTAGAGAATGTCCTTGGGTCACAAAGATCTGAAAACTATTCAGACTTAATGAATAACATGCTTATAGGTTACCAGATTCTCTTAAATGCACATTTTGCATTCATGCTTTGATTTTTTTTCCCCATCGAATCTAGACGTCGTAAGCGACGTGCATACTGATAGGTTCTATTAGAATACATCCGAGATAGAATCGAGGTATCAAGTCTGGTTCAATACAAATATGATGGGTGATTGTTGCTGGTTCCGACTATGAGAGACAAGCTCAACGATCAAGCACAAGATTAAGTGTCTCGATTCTTCCTGAAAATATTAGAAATAAAGTGAATATTTTATATTCATTCAGTTATTTCCTCTCGTTATTTGAATTATTCTTGAACATAAATATACAATTTACTAATATTTGGACATAAATAGTTTATATACGAGGGTGGCTGAAAAGTTAATAGGCTGATTATTAAGGAGTTTATGCTAGAGCTATGAAATCTTGAATGAATTATTTTCATCTCTTCTTATTAATAACTTCATTATTATCTCAAGGTAAACTGACATCTTATTGTTCATCCTCTTGGTAAGAAAAGTTATCAAGAGTAAATACGATATCATAATCATTATGATATCATAATCATTACGATACTGGTCCCAGCTAAGTGGTTTTTCATGTTGAGGAACTGACGAAAGTCAGATCAGGAGAATATGGAAGATGATCAACCTGTTAAAAGCCACAGACATGCACACCAGCCATTGAAACCAGGTTTTGTGTTGGGGCATTATCCTGAGGAAACAAAACCCCTGTCTTAATTTTCTTGGGCGTTTAGTCTCGATAGCCTATCGTAACTGCCTCACTACGTTGGCATAAATCTCCCTATTAATGGTGTGGCCATTTTGAAATAGTCAATAAACATTGTCTTTTGCGTCACAAAAAACAAACAAACAAAAAACAAAACAAAAAAAAAAACAAAAAACAGACAACAACAAAACTTCGTTCACTTTGAAGAATATTCCCAACTCTCTCACAGGATATGTTAATCGCATTGGCTGTTTGATTTATAGCCAATCGCATGTCGCCTATCACAATGTGGTGAACACGATCAATATTTACCTCGGTGGTGGGGGTCACAGGACGTCCAGACCTTGGGTCATTTTCAAGACTCTGTCTTTTCTTAATTGCAGCTGACCACTTTTGCACCACTGATAAAACTGGGACGTCATCCGTTAATGTAGCAACCATGTCAGCATGAATGTTCTTGGTGGCTAAACCCTTTTTTTACAGGTAACTGATAACAGCACGATGCCATAATTTGGTCCATTTTCAAGAAGAGACGCTACATGTTACATTTGAAGTCTTCTTTAAACAGTAAGATGTTAGTTTATCTGGAAATAAACAATGCATTTATTAATAAGAAAGTTGAAATTAATACATTCAAGATTTCAGTGCTCTTGCACCACTCCTTCATGGTCAGCCTGTGAATTTTTCATCCCACATTCGTACGATATGGGACAATATAATTTCCGAAATGACTGCAGCATGTCGCTGGGTTAATGAGTTAGTCAAACCTTTGTACATGAGCACGCTCAGAATATTCCAATCTTTTTTTTAGATACAGATCAGATTGGCCATCCATCCCCGAGTAGTAGAGGAAGTTGCAGGTTTTCGGGTAATACGGTTGGCAGAAAATGAGGGAAAACTGTATGCAATAGTTGATTAACTCTTTGATCCCTGACCACCACTTTACCGGTGGTAGAGAAAAATGATGTAATGTCCAGTCACCGGTTGAACAATGGTAGAGAAAAATGATTTAGTGCTCAGGCATCAGTTGAAAGGTGGCTAAACACCTGTAACTATTTTTACATTACATAGCAATTATTTGCAAATTTTGACTCAGGAGCTCAGGCAGAAGGGTTCAAATTGTTCAGGAACGCAAAGCTCAAAGAGTTAACTTCAAGTTTTGTGTGATGATTGGTAAAAGTACTAGTGTAACGATATGCCTATTAAAATCATATATAGTGAACACTATGAGAGAAAAGGAGTGCTTTTGAATAGCACAGGCAGTTCAAGGAAGGGCAAGAAGATGTACACGGTGATTAAATAATTGAGCAGACAAATATACAAAAAACAGGGACGAATGTGAACTGATTGCGAACCTTGGGCGTTCTGGTCGAAGTGTGCATGTGATTGCAGAAGAACTGAATATGAACAGAGAATCAATGCATTTGTACACGAAAAGAAATTCTCAAAGATGGCGCCTTGAATGACGAGCAAAAACAACATCGAATTCCCGTATCATCTGATCTTTTATATGAAGAGATCTTTGACAGTGTCATTACCTATAATGAAACGTTGCGTTTACAGAATTACTTTCGGATATCGTCGATACCCAACAACAAGTGACCACATTATTAATAAGTATTCAAGAAAACAATTTCCAAGAATGTTTCCATCAATGGCACCATCGTTTCTCAAAGAGTATATAGCTTCTCAGGAGAAGCAGTTTAAAGGTGACAGCAGTCAATAAGTGATGAGATAGGTAATCTTTCGTTTCGCAGAGGTATTTCCTGAATTAAATCGTTATCCTTCGCACAGTACAAATATAATATTAAGATGACCTTTACCTTGATCATAAATATATTATTTCCCGACAGTGGGGTGGGGGGTATTAGAATACGCCGACTCTATCCACTGTAGATAGATAACCAGGAGCAAAGGGCCCACCTACTAAATAAATGTTTACAGACTCAGTTATAAAAGAACAATGGTTACTTATTCCAGTAAAAGCTGATAGAATTAAATCCAATTAAAAAGAAAGAGTGATACTGACATTAAATACCCCAAGAATTGTTGATATGTTTTAAAAGAAACAACCCCACCACAACCCAACATAAATAGTCTATATATATATCTTGAAACACTGAACTATTTGATTTCTTCGAGTAAAGAATCCTTGTTTGTGTCCAAGACAAAAATTCTTTTTTGTTTGCTGAGTTCAATGAAATCAGCATTTGGAGCTGTCGTGAAAAAAAAAATCTATGAAAATTAGAAATCCGTTACTGAATGGAAATAATTCAAGTCACAGAAGGCGGTAAAATATTATGTAGAGAATAATTAGCCGAAAAAGAAAAAATGCACCAACACACCTTAGTTTTTCACGGCAGTAGCAGCCTACATGGCGGATTAAAAAATACATTTTTTAAACCCGCTCATGACGGTGGGCATTGAAAGTACAATAACGTTGCATAATAATATGGGAGTTCAAATAAAGGAATAACGCTATAGAAGTATCTAGAAAATATGTAATGTTTATGACGAATGTCTCCTAACACATCGGCAAATATAAAATCATCTTGAAAAGTTTCATTCTGGAGAAACATCATTGGATTATGTAACCAGACAGAGGCGTTCATCGGACTTTGATCTTGAAGCTGTAAAGTAAATTAGTTGAAAATAATTCAAGGGAAAGTATTCTGAAATCAGCGAAGATGCTAAATAAATCCCAATCGAACAGATACCGACAAGTATAAAAGATAGGGAAAATTAATAAGTGAGGTGTTTAGGTGCCACATGCTCTTGGCAAAAAGAACAAAACGGAACGTTGATGCACAAAAACGGAAATCATTTATGATTCATCTTAAAAAGCAAGTTGCAGTTGCTTGAGACTCAGTGTGATCTTGCGAATACTACTGCTAACACGCACACACACACACACACACACACACACACACACACACACACACACACATATATATATATATATATATATATATATATATATATATATATATATATATACTAGCAGTAGAGCCCGGCGTTGCCTGGGATGTAACAGTAAGAGATAGATCAAGTATCGACCATCATAAAGACTGAAAAATAAAATTGACAAAGATTATTGTTTAATGTTGACGGACACGCATGTCTTAATTAGTTTTTTATTTATTTTTTTTTTTTTTTACGAATTACTCAAACCCAAACTCAAACAAAAACATTGTTTTCAATCGTTATGAGTCTACCCATTGAAAAGAATTTTATTATAAATAATTGTCTTGTAAATGGAATTTTTAAAGCATTCTGAATGTAAAATAAAGAAAAAAATGTGCAAGACAATAAGAAACACTACCTGCCCCCCTAAAAGTGAAGTTTTGTTGAAACCGGTTGACAAATGTAGGAAATGCGATCCCATATATAAACGAACACACACACACACACACACACACACACACACACACACACACACACACACCTGGGTTTTATAAGTATATGAGTTGTCCCCTTTTCATTCTGGCGACAGAATCGTGTTTTATCGTGTTTTCAAATTGATTTCGTGCAAAAACAATTGTGCTTTTCCAATTTTTGGCGCTGTCAGAACCACCGCAAGGTAATTTTACGCAGTTCTGTGAAGTTTTGTTGAAATCGGTTGAAAAATGTAGGAAATCCGATCCAATATATAAACGTACAGACACACACACACAGTCTGCGTTTTATAATAAGTAAGATATATATAAAATTACACACATATGTGTGTGTGTGTGTATGTGTGTGTATAATTTTAAATTTCCCAGAAATAATTCTGAAAACAAGAAAAATTTGTTTAAAATGACAACTGGAAAAAATTGAATTTTAAGGTTGTGCGTTCTTGTACAAATATAGTGATAAGAGAATTCTTTTTTACTGGGAAATTTTCCGTCAAAGTGGCATGAACTTTATTGTTCAATAATTACAGTAATGTCGCACTTATTATCCGAAAGTTGCACTTGGATCAGTTATTTTAATTTCAATAAAGGTGCAATTAATTTACAAATTCATGAATTATTCATACTATATTTGTACAAGAACGCACAACCTTAAAATTCAAATTCAAACTCAGCGTTGCGACTGCACGCTCCAAAACAATAACACATTTCTAATAGCATTTTTCGGATTACAATACATCTATTTTCGTTGTCCTCTTATTACTGAGAGTAAAAACAAGAACAAAATCTATTCCATACCTGAGGATGTCTGTAGGAACAGACGAAAGCTTGTAAAAATAATAAGAACTTATGCAACAGAAATTTAAAAAAACAAGGATCTTTTCATTCATAAACAGGTTCGGGGATTTTGTATATTATTTGAATTGTTTGCGATGATGGATTTATCGCCAATTAAATCATTAACCTTTGTATTTGTTTTTTTTATGAATAATTCATGAATTTGTAAATTAATTGCACCTTTATTGAAATATATATATATATATATATATATATATATATATATATATATATATATATATCTTCTTTCAGTTATTTATTTTATCGTGAAAAGACTTGCGTGTCCCCATGATTCCGAGGGCGGTGTCGGAAGTATTAATATCGTCTAGAGCCACCGGTCGTAGTATGATTCGCTCATGGGAACCCAGGGAGAGACTAAGTAGAACTAAAAAAAAAAACCAAAAAAAAAAAAAACGCAATAGTAGATGAAGCCACCTCGATCGAGCAGTGGCTCTTAAGGTGGATAAAGTTCAAGTGGCCCCGGTTTCCTTTGTCACTGGAATCAGTTGGTTGATTTGGGGGGCATCGTGAGTTTCTGGAGGGTGCAACATCAAATACTCGGTCAATAAATACACGCACAGGCGTCTTCGTACGGGCGTGGAACGAGAACCATCATCACCAAAATTTCTATGTAGCTGTGGCCACCCCCCCGCGCGCGCACACACACATACACAAACATACACATACTTACACTAAGAAGCGCGTTCACACATAGATAAACTAATATATGTATGTATGTTTGAAAGTAACATTAAAAAGGCTTTTGGCAAGAAAACGTGCTATTCCTGGTTCAGTTATGAAAACATGATTTAATTTCCGTTTGTTTGAAATGCTCACTTGGTGGCGTTCGTGTTGAGTTTTCCCGCTTATAAATATTGCTTTATTGCTAATACCGTCTTTATTGAACTAACGCACTATACTTTCGTCGTACGCTTTCTCTGACGCCACCCACACTTCAATCTGCTGCGCAGAAAGGTTGTTTGAGGAGATGTTCTCGACCCGAGCAAATAGCCTGTCCGATTAAACTACCCCAGGCAGTCGGCTTTGGAACACGAGCGTTCCCAGTTGTCATTTCGTGACTTTCCTTTTGTCTTTTTTTATTTCATATCGCTCGTCGGGCAAACCAGGCGAATTCGAGCAGGGAAATAAAGATGGCGGCTGGGGAGGGCATCTGTGAGCAGCGGAGAATGCGTTCAACACAGAATTGAAGTTTTGAACAAGATTGCCTAATGTCACATTGTATATTGGTGGACGATATTTGGTAGGAAACGGTGCAGTAAATAAGTTCTGCTTGTTCAACAAAGTACATGCATGTGCGCAGTACACACAGAGATATCAAGTATATATATATATATATATATATATATATATATATATATATATATATATACACATATATATATATATATATATGTACATGCTCATATATATATTGTATATATAAGTATGTATGTATGTATATATATATATGTATATATATTATATATATATACGCTTATATATATGCTTAGATATATGTGCTAGATATATTCTATAAGTAGGTATATATATATATATATATATATATATATATATATATATATATATATATATATATATATAGTGGTTATGTGGATATGGGTTTCACGCTTTTACAATCATCAGAAAACTCTTATCCACACAACTGGATATGTGAGCTCTATCACTGATATTGAGCTTTCTTATCATATATATATATATATATATATATATATATATATATATATATATATATATATATATATATATATATATATATATATATATATATATATATATATATATATATACATTGATATGTCCTGGAAAAGGATATATTTGTTCGAAGTAGCAAAGTAGCTGTTGGCTACTGTAACCAGGTAGGACAATCTAGAAGGTAACCGTAATGGACTGGTCCTCGTCGTAGTGGTAGGCAATAGGTGTAGGCAATAGGCGAAGACAATAGGCGTCATCCTGTACCTCCACATCAGTCTGTATTTATGGCTGACACCAGCCAAGCATATTACTGTGAGGGGGATCCCAGGTGTATGCATATTCATTACATTATATATATATATATATATATATATATATATATATATATATATATATATATAAACAGATTTCTAGTACTGCCAAGTCTAATCAGACATTTGAGGAATAAAAATATGGGATCATATTAAATATAAGATACAACAATATCCACGTTTAAAACATAAAATGTAAAGGCGCCTTTCGACCGACACATTTTCAAACACAATCGTCGGTAATCTAAAACAGAGTACTAACAAGAAAAAACTTTTTTATTAATACCGTAATAAAACAAGATGGTAAGTGGAGGGGGGTGGAACACAGACACACACGATAGAGTTCAATCGCATCCTTTCGGTGACATATATATATATATATATATATATATATATATATATATATATATACACGCACACTCACAATAGAGTTCAAAAGCATCTCGAGTCCTTTTCGGTGATGAATTATTTTCCACCCCAGGCGAGATGTCGCAAGTCTCTCGCTGCTCTTTCGCTACTTTCATGTAAAGTGCTCTGACGAACTATATTCCTTGGTTGCCACGGGTTTATTCTTCGCGGCTAGGACCCGCCATGCCACTTACATTGTTGTAAACCACCCTCATTCTCTCCGTATTCCGTTGATTGTTCCACTCAAACAGATGCTTCCTGCGAAGCACTGCTCTGTCGAACCGACTTACAAGAGGATGTTTCCCCGATCCCTATAATCCTAATCTGTTCAAATCTAGTGGTAACCATTATCTCTCCCGCTTATCTGTATAAACTGCCTGTTAATGTAAGCCTCTACCGCAAGTGGCCCCTGCAACGCATTTTTGAACATGGTAAAAAAAGTTCAATTATCAAGACTGTCTGTGCAGGGCAAAAAGGATCTGGACGACTACCAGTGTCGGAAGTAATGGTCGAGCGTATTGAGGAAATATTTTTGAGAATCATTAGAAAATCCGAAAGAAGAGCAAGCCTGGAAACCCAGATTCCTTCCATTACAGTTTGGCGTGTCGCATGGAAACGCTTGCGAATGGCACCCTGAAGCACGTTCACGCGTTAAAGACAGCTGACAAACAAAAGCGCATATTGAAAACTTGTGATATCGTTCATGAAATCCACATACCTGACGAATACATCTTACTTTGCTCAACAATAAGTCTGCTTAGTCTCCTTTGCCTTACTTAGGTGAAAGGCAACCAGGAATTTAAAACCAGCGACACGCATAGCCATTGAAAAAGTTATGGTGTTCGCAATTAGCTGGTATGCGCGGTTGTGGTTTGTATGATCTCGACTGAGGTTGATAAAAATACGTATTAATTTCTGACTATTTTTTATTACTTCATTTGGGAATAAATTCTCAGTTTTCTTTCCGATATACACGTAGGAAAAATACATACCCAAACCCTTTCATAAACAGTTAAATAAGGTCACGTGTTCCATCAAAAAAGCCCAAAATGCGCATGCGCGAACCAGTAACGCGCCATTATGTGTTTGTCACTGTTCAGACTTTAACTCTTTTCTTTTAACGGAAAGGATAGCTTTGTGTTCATTCAACTGTCAGCAACTCTAAGAGTTTCGTTTGCAAAATATTTCCGTTCTGAGTATTTTCTCAGAAAATATTCGACGAGATTTTGAACTGCTTTTATGTTTTTTTTCTTTCTTATTTTCAGCGTTCCATAAAAAGAATTCTTTTCTTTAAAAATTTATTTCATTAATTTTTCTGCGTTGGCGAGCAAATTGCAGTCTCTTCGTATTTTAAGAATGAATTCTGCTGTAAATATCACTATTTCTTTAATTATTTGTATTTGAGAAAATCATGAAGACATGAAAGAAATTGGTAAATTATTATTTTTTTTCAATTGATTTCTGCTTCTTCCTCTCTCTCTCTCACACACACTCTCTCAATATTTTCTCTCTCTCTCTTTCACACACACAAACATATATACTGAGTAGTCACGGGTATCAACACTGCATGGTGACTGTCAGGTGATGTTCGGGATAACTTCTGAAGTCGTCTTTTAGGAAATATCTGTCGATCTTATTGTGACTTCAAAATCTACGATTTGAAGCGATCAGCTAGTTTTCTTAAACTTCTGTTTAGAGTAAAGTAGGCGGAAGTGAACGCAAGAACTTACACGGAATTCGAACTCGATTCGCCAATTTTTCATTTTAAACCGTTAACAGTTATATATTTATATATATATATGAAGAAATATAGTATGTGCTATATATATGGGATAAAGTGCTCAATATCAGAGACAGAGTGTGTGTTAAAAGTGAACATTGAAGTCAACACTTCGAGGCGACAGTCTGTTTCCTGCTAGACGCAATTGTCAGGCCATCAATGACGATTGCGTCTAGCATAAAACAGATTGTCGTCTCTAAGTGTTGACTTCAATGTTCACTTTTATATATATATATATATATATATATATATATATATATATATATATATATATATATATATATATATATATATATATATAGAATACAATAAGGGTCTTTAATAATATTTATTTAAAGTAACTTTACCGGATACACAGCGCTACGATTTTCATAATTAGAGCATCTTGGGTTGATTGGCGGAGGTAAAATATCACCTACTGATCAATACCGACCTGACGACTATGCGCAAAATACATGTCTTGATTGGTCGTGTGTACGCCGGATGATTGTATAAAAATATAAATACGCTGCCATTAAGGTGTTGAGTACGTTTTCCGGTGTACCATTCACGCATGCTCCTTCGGGAGTTGGCTTTCTTTGTGTTTATGTATCAATATATATATATATAGGTATGGATATGATAAGTCGTGCTATCAACGTTCTATATTATATTCATATTCATATATATATATATATATATATATATATATATATATATATATATACCCAAGTATAGGATTGGTGTGTACGGAATAAATTCCAATAGCCAAAAATGCTATTCTTAAAAGGGTGCTCAATACAGAGTAGAGCAAATATAATTCATTCGAAAATTATAGCAAAAATATGTAACAAAATCACTAGAAAAATAACAATTTTGTTTTAACACCTCTGGTGTCTTATCAAGCGATGCTGTAGACACATTCAACATTCAACAGCATCATTTGATAAGACACTTGAGGGTGTTGAAACAAAATGGTTATTTTTGTAGTGATTTTATAACATATTTATGTTATAATTTTCGAATAAATGATATATATATATATATATATATATATATATATATTAAGAAATGGACAAGGTCCGACAATTTATTTATTAAACATTTGCTTAAATACTTGTATCTATAAATAACAACGTTAAACATAAAAATGTCTTTAATAAATACACACACACACACACACACACATATATATATATATATATATATATATATATATATAGAAGCACACGCTCATAGAAAGCCACATGCTCGGGTACACGTGTAGTGGCATACTAGGATCCTGTAATATTAGCGAGGCATGTACGTTTGACCATTACTAATGAGTAGAGTTCGATTTCACTGGATGCCTCATACAAAATTTTATATTGAAATTTATTGCAAATTAATACAATTATGGCACAAGGCCGAAAAGAGGGAATGGGTTGAGGCTTGTCTTCACTAATTTTTTTATACCTAGCCAATCAGATTCACGACCCATTC
This sequence comes from Acanthosepion pharaonis, assembly GCA_903632075.3. Lineage (NCBI taxonomy): Eukaryota > Metazoa > Mollusca > Cephalopoda > Sepiida > Sepiidae > Acanthosepion > Acanthosepion pharaonis. The sequence goes on along the minus strand of CAHIKZ030001001.1, from coordinate 3,101,352 downwards.
ACTCGTTACAATTTCCTCATTCACCATAAAACTCATCCGTCGTCAATCAATCCACCATACACCATAATACCACATCCTCTCGTGGGTGGGGATCTAAAAATACCATCCCAATGAGATGATAAATATTATTTACTTACAATATATATATATATATATATATATATATATATATATATATATATATATATATATATAGAAATCGGATACAAAATTTGATATTAACTGAGCAATTATTCGTATGTCCGAAAAGAAACCAAAATAAGCTTACACATGTATCTATCTATCTAGCTATCTATATACTGAGATAATCATATTTTTGTTATACAATTTCCTTTAAATAAATATTCCTACTTAGTAGAAGAAGATTTACTGTTAACGGTCAGTGACACTAAGCGTTGGTACTTTGCAAAACATTAAGAAGACCGAAGAATGTACTGGCCGAAACAATATCACGAAAACAGCTGCTATGGCAAAATTAGTTTGAATAATTTATAAAGTGAGTTCAATAACTGATGTGACATTGTTAGACAACAGGCGAAATATTGAAGTAATTAACAAAACAACAAAGAGGAGAATAACGGTTAGAATAATTTATGCAACAAGGACAATATTTAATCTCAGATGTTTAAGAAACGTCGGTCATGGGTTTATTTATTGCCAAACATCTCCACTCGAGATGCCTTACGATAAGCGTTAGGTATGTAATACTCTTGTGCCGATATTGAGATGATAACCATGGAGCCGATATTGGAGGCAAGTAGTGGTAATGCATTTGATTGAATCCGATCCAGGCGTGGCACACAGAGGAGTGATTGAAAAAGACGCGTGAAAAGTAAATCAACCGGAAACATGACAAAGAAAGGGATTGCGATAATCGATTTTACAGCCATGGAATGAGAAATATCTAAAGAGGCAGAAATTTATTCAATCTGGGATGGATTTTAAGAAATGCATGAAAATCTCCGTCTGTGTGTGGGCGGAGAGGTGGAGTGCGTGCGTGCGCGTGCGTGCGCGCGTGTGTGTGTGTTGGAGAGGGAGATAGACAGGTAGAGAGATAGATAGAGAGATCATGTAGAGATATAATAATAAGGGAGAGGGGAAATGAAAGCGGGTAGGCTGAAAAGTCCTCGGTTCGACCAGTAATGTATTTTAATTTACCCTTAAATCTTCCTTCTTACTACCATGACCTATTTAATGTATTCCTAACATTCGTTGGTATGACCCCATCTCTTCATGATGGTAGAACCATATCGAATTCAAGTCCATTCTGTGAGGAACCGTCTACAACATTCAATGTCATATAGAAGATTAGATATATCGCTGTTCAGTACTGTTTTCTAGACATTTTACGATTTCTTGATACTTTGCTGAGTTTCTAAAAGGCCTCTTTCATTATTCCAATACACGTACGGGTTTCTGTATTATACATTCCGTCGTCTCTTATTATAGTAGCCAGATAATTTTACCACCTGCTTGATTTGACGATACTGAACTCTTAACTTGGTCTGTCTAATTCTGCCAAATATGTCTTTTATTTTCTTACAGTTAATGGTTACATTTCCCTCTGGTTCATTTCTCTTGTTCATTGTCTTTCCTGCATTAGATGTCTTCTACAAAGCCAATAGTGAATTAAGTAGTGAAAATGTGCTTATAAAAAAGCAAAGTCTGCTGAACTCCCATATTCTCTTCTATCTATCTATCTCAGTTTTTTTTGTTATCTATCTATCTATCTATCTATCTATCTATCTATCTGTTTCTTTTCCATCATTGAAAACATATTACCTAATTATCTATCAATCTATCTGTTTCTTTTTCATCATTTCAAACATATTATCTATCTATCTATCTATCTATCTATCTATCTATCTATCTATCTATCTATCTATCTTTTACTTTTTCATCATTTGAAACATATTACCTAATTATCTTTCTATCTATCCTTTTCTTTTTCATCATTTGAAACATATTATCTATCTATCTATCTATCTATCTATCTATCTCTTTCTTTTTCATCATTTGAAACATATTACCTAATTATCTTTTTATCTATCCTTTTCTTTGTCATCATTTGAAACATATCTATCTATCTATCTATCTATCTATCTATCTATCTATCTATCTATCTATCTATCTATCTCAGTCTTTTTGTTATCTATCTATCTATCTATCTATCTATCTATCTCAGTCTTTTTGCTATCTATCTATCTATCTATCTATCTATCTATCTATCTATCCAGATACATTTTTTAATAATTTTATCCCAACCAAGGTGATAAAACCCACTAAGATGCAAGGGGTTACTGAGAGTGAAAGCAGCAGAGAGGACAATGAAAGAACAGGATTCAAGGAGACAGCAGGTGGCGATTGCCATAGCATTTAAATTTTTGAAGATCGTAGAAAACCGAAAGAGAGTTCCACAAGCAAGAAGTGTGGGAGAAGAAACTATCAGCATAGAACTTACAATTACAAATAGCAATTTTAAAAGTGAAAGTCTGGTTGGTCTTTGTCTGGCATCTCACCTACAGTCACTTTCTCACAGGCGTGCCGTTGCCTCCTTCCGTCTTTTCTACAAATACTTTCATGGTAACGGCTCCGACGAGTTACTTTCGCTAGTCCCCAGACTACATGAATTTAAGTGCGTTACTAGGTTGGCATTTCGGTCCCACCCTTTCGCTGTCGAAACGGTTAAATGTAGCCGTCTCTTCTACTCCAATAGCTTCACGTCTCGCACTTCCCGTCTGTGGAACTCCCTTCCTCTTACTTGCTTCAATGACAGTTATAGTCTTCAAATATTCAAATGTAATGTCAATCGACATCTCCAGATGGCTTGATTTAGTTCCTGTCCTTCTCTTTATCCTTTCCTCTTTCACGCCTCTTTACTCTTGCTCCCACTCTCTGTAACCCCCGCTTGGAGTGAAAAGCGTTAACCTAGCCGCCAATCCAGTACTGCGCTTAAATTCGTGAAGTCGAGGTACCAAAAAGGAAAGCTCATCAGAACAATTATCATGAAAATATTTACATTATTTACATTATTCGGACTATTGCCCTCGTCTTTGTCGCCATATTTATCACAACGTTTCGGCCGTTGTACGCTCCGGCCTTCTTCAGGTGGTTGGAATGTCGAACTGAACCCTTTATTTCGCTCACTGGGGTAGACTGTTCTAGTTCCACGTGCCATGTTTGATGGATGTCAGTTATCAGTTATCTCCTACTAATTTCCCTCTGAAAGTTCTCCACTGCCTTAACCGGGTATTGAACTCGCACTCTTTGGGTCCTGTCACTGGATCTAACAAACGTCTTTATCCGCTGTCTCATGTGTCCTTGAGGACATCTGGGTGTGAATTTCTGGGTATATAATACCTCATCACAGAAATATAGACAGGCTATGAAAATATTTATAGAAAAAGGGAAACAACGTGGCGGCGGTGGGAATGTGACTGAAGTCAAGATGTGAGGTCAGGACCTATAACATTGCAGATTCTTCTTTGGATTTTGTCAAGAATATCTTGATATATGGAAGAAGCACCAGACCAGATGTGGTATCAATATTCGATACTCCGATGAATTGTAGACTTATAAATATACAAGATAGATTCCAGCGAGAAAAATTATCAAGCACTACATAGTAAACTAACTTTTCTAACAGTAAACTTAACAACAGATTCAATATAATCGTTTTATTTCATGTCAACGAAAATGGGAGACCAAGAAGGAATAATGAGTTGCTTTTACAGAGGTTATCATCAGCCATTGCTGATGGAAGGCAAAACGGTGATTTAAGATGAGAGTAGTTATGTTTTAGAGGCATGGAATTAACAAGCCATTTCTTGTCCCAGTTGAAAACTGATTGGAGGTCATCTTCGAAAGAAGCAGCCATTTTTACTTTGTTGGGACTATCGGACTTACAATTAAGATAGGATTAAATAGTTGTGTCATCAGCAGATACACCGAGTTGGGAACTTAGTTACAATGGAACAGTCGTTGATGAAAATATCTACATTAGACATTAAAACACGAAAAAATAATCAGAACAATAAAGAAAAAATCTCGTTTAGAATTTGAGTCGTGAGATTTAGATATTTTTCACATGGCTCTCACTCTTTCACTGTTGAAATTGTTAAATGTAACCGCCTCTTCTACTCCAATAGCTTCATGTCTCGCACCTCTCGCCTGTGGAACTCCCTTCCCTAAGCCATTTTCCCTGATAGTTATAATCTCCATCTATTCAAATATAATGTCAATCGACATCTCCAGTTGCCTTGATCTATCCACTATCCTTCTCCTCATCCTTTCCTCTATCATTCTTATCTACTCTCTCTCCAAATCCTCTACAACCCTTTGCGTGCTAGTGGCTTCCCTCCTTGCTTGGGGTGAAATGCTTAAAAAAAATATAATAAAAAAAATAAACTTTTTGCAACAAACGTGAGTAAATCTCGCAAATATTTCAAACTGAGCTTGATGGCAAGAAAGAAACGTGGTTGGTCAACAAAATATTTGAGAGTCGTGGACGGTTAATTAAGGCGACAGGGAATGAACTGTTATTATGGAGAAGCAGAACATTGCAGGTCTAAAAGCAGAGCGAAAGATATGGGGGAGAGAGAGAGAGAGAGAGAGAGAGAGAGAGAGAGGGAATGAAGTTGAAGGAGGAGGAAAGATAAATGGATGAATACAGTCAGAGAGAAAGAGGCGCGAGAAGAAATAAAAGAAATACAATAAAATGTAGGAGGAAGGAGAATGAGGGAAATAAAGAGAGAGGGAGAAAAGAGAGAAAATGAAGATAAAAAGAATGGATATGTGTATATTGGAAAGAAAGTGGTAGGCTGACTAGAGAAAGAGAGGAGGCGACTGAGAAGAGAGAAGGAAGGTAGCTGAGAATAAAGAGAGAGAGAGAGAGAGAGAGAGAGAGAGAAAATTAATATCGTAAGAGACTGAGAAAAAGAAGCTGAGAAAAGAGAAGGATGCTGAGGAAAATGAGAAACTAAAGAAGAATGAATAAATGAATATGAGAAAGTGGCAGTATGAGGCAAGAGAGAGAGAGAGAGAGAGAGAGAGAGAGGGTAGGAGGCAGAATAATGCGAGAATTAATGGGAGTGGAGAAAGGTAAAATAAAATGAAGAGGCTGAGGAGAGAAAGATGATGATGGTCAGAGAGAGAGAGATAGAGAGAGAGAGGGGGGGTGAGGGTAAAAACGACGATTATAGTAAAAAGTTGAGGAGAGAGGAGATTGAAATGAGAGGGGCTAAAAAGGAAGGGAAATAGTATGAGGCTAAGGAGAGAGAAGGAGGCTGAAGAGGGAAAGAAAAGAAAAAAGAGATGGATATAATAAGCGCACTGAATCTGAAGAGAGAAAAACAAAAGCTAAAGAAAATGGAAGTATAAACTGATTTAAAATGGGCCAAAAATTGCTCTCTCATTTTAATGGTGAATATTCAGGAAATGTTGAACGTCTGCAGTAAATATTGACTCAAGATAACGCCTTATCTTCACAAATAGAATACAGGGAGACTTTTTCCACTCATTTTATCCAAAAAGATGTGGGGTCTGCGTTTGGTCATGAATAGCAATCGAATAAACACAAGTGGTAAAAGAACAAAGACAAGAAAAACTAGACATGAACATAAAAGAGACATCTAAAATGTCCGGAAGTTGTGGGAGAGTAAGTAAGAATGACAGAGAAACAGAGAGATAGAAAGGGGAGAGATGAAGAGAGAGAGAGAGAGAGAGAGAGAGAAGAGAAAGGAATTGGGGCGGTTGGAAAAAAAAACAGCCAAGGAAAAATGCTAAAATATAATGATTTTCTAAGCTTAGCTAAAATGTGGCACAAGGCCGAAAATATGGGGTACCCAGTGAAAATCGAACTCACTATTCAGTCGTAATTGATTTAGCAAGACAAGCTTGCTAACCATTACTCCGCCTCGAGGTCTCTAGATATGCTAAAATATATGTGATAAGTAAAAATGAAGGAGAGAGTCGATTATATGTATCTATATGAATATAATGGTTTTTCAGTAAAAGGAGCAGCCCAACATACGAATAAAAAATTGGAGATACCAAAGTGAAGCAAGTACAAAAATTTAAATATCGAGGAAGTGTTTTAACATAGGATGGAAAATGCGACACCGAAATTCAAATGCGCTTTGGAATAGCGAAAGAAGCCTTTCAAAAGCTAAGCAAAGTATTAAGAAGCATGTAAATTTCGTTAGAAAGCGAAAAGAGTGCTGCACTGTCATATAATAGTAGTGAATAATAAAAATCTCATTACAGATGAAGAAAAGACGAAGTAACAGAAATATAGTTCTACAGAAGAATGCTGAGGATAAAATGGACTGATCATGGGAGCAACGACGAAGCATTAGAGAAAATAGAAACAAAAAGGAAACTTATGCATAACATCAGGAGGAGACAGTTGAAATTTTTAGGACGAATAATGAGGAAAGCGGGCTTGGAAAATTTGACACTCAGAGGGAAAGAAGGCCAGAGGAAAACGGTGCATAACCTACCTAAAACCTAAATGAGTTTGTGGAAATGGTTCGTAGAAGAGGGATGAGGAAGGATGGAAACAAGACAAACTTTACTCAGAGCTACAAAGGACAGGAATTTGTGGAGAGCCATGATCGCCTATGCCCTGAAGGGCCACAGCATATAAAAGAAATAGAATTAGATTTATTTATATTTGAAGGTTTATTCACCAACATTCAAACAGACACAACGTCAATTTCACCGAATTTAAAATCTTGTTCGAAATGACTTCAATTAATCCTTTTTCAGTTAAGAATAATAGACAGAATTATCTATTTACATTTGCAGAATATATATATATATATATATATATATATATATATATATATATATATATATATATATATATATATAAGGCAGGATGTGTGTGTGTGTGTAACGAATGCACGGCCGCAATTTTCGACGGATTTGCACCAAACTTTACATGCACATGCTCCCAGTTAGCGGAAAGGCCAAGACCGAATTTGAATTTCTCAACTCCCATCGATAGTGGAAATAATCGATTTTTTCATGCTTCTACGGCAGTTTTCATGTAGTTTGCAGCCATTTTTGTACTGGCCAGAGTGAGAGCCAATAGCTGGCTGCCGCGAATAGGCAGGAAGATTCTATTGGCCAGCGTGAGAGCCAACAGCTGACTGACACGAATGTTAACTAGCATGCTATCATGCAAAAAAATCGATAGCTGCATTCGTCACAAGTGGGAAAAATTTAAATCTGCATGGCACTTTACTGCAATTGGCTCATTCGCTTGCTTAAACTCAACGTTGATTCTGATTCCGCAGAACTGGGCTGGGTGTGAAAATGTATTTGTTGTTAACATTCTTTTTTATGTATCAGTGTGCTAACCGTATTTGGAAATTAAAAACATCCCTACCACACACTGATACATAAAAAGAACGTACACACCCAATTAAGCTGAAAATCGAATCATCCTTGATAATGGCTAAAGGTATAACCGAAAGCGCTCAGAAATATAAAACATTCGGACAGTTCTTACACACCCTTTGTCCAGAAAAGAAAGCTCTTGTCCGAACACAAGAAAAATTAAATAAAAAGCTTAACCGTAGTACCTTGTCTGTCTTTTTTAATGAAGCATGCATAAAGGAAGGATTGCTACCTAAATATACAACTATATATATATATGTAAATCAATGAACAATTCTTATCTATCTATTTCCGCACACACATTTTAAACATCTGCTTTGATATTTCTTGACATTTCCTATGGTTAATATAACTTTTATGCAAAAATTCATTCAATAAAAGGCTTGAGAACCACTCAAGGTAGAAGGTTATTGTTAATATGTTTATGATGAATGAGGTGTGTGACATGAATTAAAGGGTCCGGAAGTGAAAATTATGGGGATAAGAGGGATAGATAACGATTGAGTAATGACTTGAAGAATTTACTTTTGTAGTGTTCAGGGAAATGTCCACGTGCGTGTTTGTCCCACAAAGTAGTAATTATTCGGTAAAAGCTGTCTGAGTGGAAGCTTCTCCTTATAAAGGATGTTCCAATAACTGGGACCGATTTAAAATGTGAATTAAGTTTGATCGTCTAATGATTTTTCATTTATTTTTTTTTAAAGATTTAACAACTTTAAGTCTTTGGAAATTTCAACCACCGAAAGATTCACAATCAAACAACGTGTTAAAGTTTCAAGAGTACAATTGAAAAAAAAAATGTTCGTAAATTCAAACAAACTGGGTCGGTGGCAGATGTGAAAACACCATCAAGTGCTCGTTTACACCGTTCATCTGAAAACATTGCTGCAGTGCACGAGAATGTGGCCGAAAATCCAGACACTATTCGTCATCGCGCGCAGGAATTGAACCTGTCCGCAACAGCGTTACATCGTTTCCAACTGCACGCTCGGTTGGTTGATTATTATTTGGAATACAGGGGGGGATGAGGATGTTTCGACTCCGTGGAAGTTGCATGGCGGTTATTAGCTGTAAAGGTCTGAACTGGTAGAACTGAAGAATAAAGATCGTCCAAGCATTTGCTATGGAAATAACGCTAGAGTAGCAGCCAGCTTGCGACGTTGCGTCTGTGGGATAGAGGCTGGGAAATAGGTCACCTCCCTCAAAGGCCAATAAACGATGCTACGATCTTAACCTCTTCAAGTCAAGGGTCAATCCTGAACATCATAAGCTTTACTTCCTCTTTATTTCCCTTGTTTTAAAACCACACACTGCATTTAGTATTTCTCTATCTTGAGTGGCTCTTAAGCCATGTATTGAATGAGCTTTAGTAAAAAAAAAGTGCAGTTTTTTTTATCTCCGATAGTTAATACAAACATTATATTTCTATTAATGATATTTTCATCAACAATTGATTACAAACGGCTAGTGTGTGCGACTGCGCATCGTAAATCTATTTAATTCCACTGGAGAAATCTCTGGAGGTCCGCCATGAACGGCCAACTGATGTGATTGATGAGAACATTTACTGCACACGTTTGTCTTTGTTATTAGCGAAAGATGATATATACGTTTTTTTTTTTATGTTATAGTCGTCAATCTCAAATTATTCAAATTTCTTAAATAAAATACTGTCATAGCATTTTTGGATATTTTTCTTTACATTTTATTTTTTATGCTTTTTAAATCGCAACACTAAAGTTGTTTGTATATTTTACACCACCTGCATAAATCTAAAACAAATCTGATGAAAAATTGGGTGGTCCCGTCAGTAAATATGAGTGACGTTTGTTGATTGGCTAAATTAAAGGCGTTTCCCATATCAGACAACGATTGGTTCATTATACATTTTCACTTAGTATTTTTTAAAGTCTTAATTTCAATTGGTTTTCATATCAACTACTCAATCCGTAATTCTACGGCCATTTTTTTTAACAACACAGATTGGATCTAAAGATTCTATATACCTTTTGCGTTTGTCTATATTTCTGAGATGATGTATTATGTAAATTATTTACATTATTCGGACTGTTGTCCTCATTTTTGTCGCCATATTTATCACAACGTTTCGGCCGTTGTACGCTCCGGCCTTCTTCAGTTAAGGCAGTGGAGAACTTTCAGAGGGAAATTAGCAGGAGATAACTGATAACTGACATCCATCAAACATGGCACGTGGAACTAGAACAGTCTACCCCAGTGAGCGAAATAAAGGGTTCAGTTTGACATTCCAATCACCTGAAGAATGCCGGAGCGTACAACGGCCGAAACGTTGTGATAAATATGGCGACAAAGATGAGGACAATAGTCCGAATAATGTAAATAATGTACCTTTTGCGTTGTATTTTTTTTGTTTACTAAGACTTCTGCTCATGCTTTTTATGTCCCGAGAACTTTACGACTTACAAAGTATCAATTCTAATCGTATGAGCTTACTTGTTTTTTGTAGGAAAAACAAAATGATATTAAATATTTCGGCGCAGGTCAATAAGAGAAAATAAGGATTAAGTTTATATGGTCGAATTTGGCCTCCAGTCAACTGTAAAGCTCTCATAGCTCAATATGTAACAGCGGCTAGCACAGTAAGGTAGGCATCTCTAAGCAAATAGTTAATCTTTTTGCCAAAAACATATTGTTTATTTTCGATCCTTGCTGTTTACGAATGACCATAGGATGAAGAGCTTAGGAGTTGAGATAAAAAGCAAATGGAATTAAAATGAAATGTAAAGAAAAGGTGATATAATATAGAAATAATGGATGGAATTGATACACATAAAGAAAGATTCAAGAAAGCATTCAGATCGTTTGAATGACGCATTGGAAAAGAAAAGAACTTTTGTTAGAAATGCAGTAAATGGCGATGAAGCTAGAAACGGAACTTCTTTCTTCTGAAGTGTATATTCTCCACCTCTATAGCCGTCAAGGGATCCTTTATTTCCTTTCTCTTCATATCTGTTCAGCGGTTCCAACAAATGCCATGTTAGTTGGGTGGCTTCGGATACTCCGACGGCATCTCCACTCATTGGGGTGAGGCCATCCCAAAGAAGACACTTTCCAGCTGGATACTGGCAGACTCAAGTATAAACTCGATTAATGACTACCTTTTTAGTGCAAACGGAACATCTGCCCACCTTTCATAATTAGTGAAAACCGGAACTGCCTACATTTTTGACTCCAGAGCAAACCTGACCTCTTACTCCCTTTTTGATATGAGTGTAAACATATATTTTAATTCTATTGCAAAGCGCACCTTTTTCTAGCTTTTTGACTCCACTGAAAACTGGACCTGCCATTTTGATTCCGGATCTGTGTCTCAAATGTTTACTCCTGTAAAGATGGAACCCGTATCAGCCTTTATGACGCTGGGGCAAACTGGAACTCTGAATGATTTTCTATTTATTCATTATGAATATTGCATGATAAACCTTATGATCAACATTAAATAGCTCAATAGATATTGATATATCGTCATATTAACCAACCTAATCTTTTCTTTTAAATCATATCGCCCCATGCATGATAATAAAGCCACTAAGAACAAATTGTTTACTGAGTGTGAAAGAATAAGAAAAAAAGACAAACATTATTAAGGAGCGAGAACAATAGAAGGATAATGAAGAAGAGATTGACATTGCATTTAAATTTTTTAAGAACAAAGTTGGCTGGAAAGCATGGAGTCGGAAAAGTGTTCCACAAGCAAGAGGCGTGAGAAAAGAAACTGTTAGCATAAAAAATACGATTATATCTAGCAAATTCAAATGTGAATTGATAAGACCTTGTTGCCAATCTAGTACTGCGCTTAAATTCATAAAGTCTAGGACCGATAGCGAAGAGTTCAGCCGAACAATTATCATGGATGTGTTTATAAAAAATGTCACAGGGAAGCTACATTACGATGGTGGGAAAGTGACTGAAGTTGATATACCAAGTTAGGACCAATGATATTACTGATTCTTCTTTCGATTTCATCAAGAATCTCTAAATATATAGCAGGAGAACCAAACCAAACGTGGCAGCAATATTTACGGCATGGACGAATGGTAGACTTATAAATATGTCAGATAGATTCTGGATAGAAAAGTTGTCTAGCACGACACAGTGAAACAACTATTTTCTTTAGCAGCAGAACTATCAATTGATTCCATATAATCATTCAACTTCATATCAACCGAGAATGTTAGCCAGAGAAGGTGCAACGAGTCACTCTAATGGAGTTTAGTATACAGCAATGTTGATAGGAGGCTGGAAAGAATATTTCAGGTGATCTATTCGACCAAGATTAAGATTTCGAAAATTTTATCGTCGCATCAAAATACATTGGTGACTATTTATTATTGATTGTATTAATCATGATCTCCTTATCTCTATTTTCTTCCTTATTTAGTCCGATGCATTACTAAGCTTAATTTAGTAATTATTCATTGTTATTCTTTTCAACTTACTACGGAAGATGGTAGTTCCAAGCTGCTGTTGCATCTGATTTCCAAATTAAGATGTGTTTTTTAATTGTAAGATCATGATTCAAAATGTTTGTTTTTTTTTAACTTGGACATGAACACTGTTATGTAGTGGTTTCACAGTGGAGGCTTGTATTTGTACTAAGTCGGTCCTAAAATAGGTTCGACGTACAAAACATTAGGAACTTGATATAATAGTAATCTAGTTGGGGTGGCTGATACTTTAATATCCGACTAACGGTCGTCCGACATCGACTGACTGACCAACTCCCTGAGCGACTGACTTGTTACTCTTACTAATCCTACTTATTATAGGTGGGAAAGTCTATAAACTATAGAATAGGTGTGTTCCACTATAACAAACACTTACCTCTGGTGACAGTGATTAGAGATACACAACTATCTCTGTCACAAAGAATGGTTACGGTGTTTACTTGTTCCCCCACCAGGACGAGATGTGACACAAGGTCTTTTAAAAGTGGGGACCCGAGCGCGTGTACCCGGGCAAAGGATAAAATTTTCCCACAGCCATCGGTTGCGCTGGCCTCGGTGCGAGTATCGATCCCTCCCTCTGGTGCAATGGGAGGGAGCGGCCTCGGGCAGCTGGTCCCCAGAGCTGCGCACCTCTCAGTATAATTTTCTCAGTTGCCCCTCTGTCCTTTGACAGAGAAGGCCCTGAGCGCACTCTGTCCCAAGACAGAGACGCAACTGAGAGATGATAAGCCATGCGTTAGAAAATTCCTCCAAAGAATGGCTACGAAAAGCATGACAAACACTGGCAAATGAAATGTAAATAATTGTCATTATATTTTGTGGTATTAGTCTTTTGTCGAACTGAATAGAATCAAACATGGTACAATGATATCCATGAAATATGGTAAGGGTGTGAGTCGACATAGTGTTATTTATTGATAGTACTTATTGAGAAAACTGAAACTTTTTTTATAATAATGTTTACCCTTATAATGTCCAAGATTCACTCGTGAGAGAGGGTTACAGAGTAAGAGGTACAGTTTATGGGGATATGTGAGTAGATATTTACTCAACCCCTCCCCACGAGGTCAGGTTGGGATACAAGGTCGGTTTAATGTGAGGAGCCCGAGCGCGTGCACCCGGGCAAGGAACACAAATTCCCCGAGCCTCCGCAACCGTCGGTTGCGCTGGCCTCGGTGCGGGCACTGATCCTTCTCTCTAGTGCAATGAGAAGGCGCGGCCTCGGACTGCTGTTCCCCAGGGCCGGCATCTCTCAGTATAATTTTCCTCAGTTGCGACTCTGAGCGCACTCTGTCCAAAGACAGAGACGCAACTGAGAGATGATAAGTAAATGTGTACCTACTCAAAAAGAGTAAGTTACACTATGGGGATATGTGGGTAAGATAACGGTTCACCCGAGACTTGAACAGGTTATCATTGTAATATCAGAGAAGTTCATTATCAATGTCTGTCTTTAGCAACCATATTTAATTGCTTTAAAGATGGTCAGGTTTTGGCTTGCTTTATTTAGTTTCATGTAGGAATATCCAAAAGAAAAGTAGGGAGTAATCGTGTGCGCATGAGTTCAAATAAATCTAAAATGAATGAACAAACTAAATTGCCCAGGCTAACTGATTTCCAATTATTTATATTCCGCCTCGGGTGATAAAACGTAACCCATCTATCGTATCTATGTACTGTACCTAAGGAGAGAAACTTATTTTTGTATCACAGTTTCTTAAGAAAATAAATCAAAATTCAATTCTACTATTGAAGCCAAAAGCTGCATTGTTGGTCTTTGTCAAGTTGGAAAGCATTTTCTAAAGTCAGCTTTTAAAGTTTCGGATTATCCGGGTAAGACCTTCCTGTTTGACAAAAGCCAAATATGGTCACATATTAAGATCAAACTGTTTAGGAGAAAATTTGGGAATAATGATCAGCTGTGGAAAGCAATAAAAGATGACCAGAAAACTGATGTATCAAATAAGCAGCTTGCTCAAACGTTTTAGATTTGCGTGACCCCCCCCCCAAAAAAAAAACAGCAAAATTAGCAAAAGTCATTCCATAGTTAAACATATTTTGGGCACAAACATTGAATATACATGCATAAAAGTGTAATTGTAAAAGTAATTGCTAAAAAAAAGCTTGATTCATTTTTGTTGTTGTCCAACCGTGTATTATGACGACGAGCAATACAGCGGAGATTACGACGAGAAATACCGGTAATAGTTGCGTCCAGTCAACTTGATTTTATTTCATATTCCCAGAATGCATTTAAAATTAAATTTAGAGAATATGGCTTTTCGTTGTAAAGGAAATAAATGAATAAGTTTTTCGTTAAAAATAGAAACGCATTTTGACGAATCTATAAATATTTGCTACGGATTAAATGAAAATAGTGACGCCATGGCGACATCTCCGACAAAAGCGGAAAACAGTGAAATAATCTGAGTTACGCCCACCAGACGACTGTTCATTGGCTGGGCGGCAAACTAACCGGATCCATAATAATTAATACACTCCTTTGTTCTCTCCCTTTGAGTATATAGGATTTCATAAAGTAAAAAACAGCTGAGTAGAACACTGAGTTGATTGATTTAAGAATATAATAAAAGAATTGGACCATTTTGACATGATTAATCTGTTTTTCTATACCTACATATCTTTCTGTTCACATCTATCTATCTATCTATCTATCTATCTATCTATCTATCTCAGTCTTTCTATCTATCTATCTATCTATCTATCTATCTATCTATCTATCTATCTAAACATCACGATGAGAAATGAGAACTCGAACTTTGTTTCCAATATATTTAGATGTTTTATTCGGAGCTTAGCTTGCTTTTTTTGGATGGGTAGATATGGGATTTTTTTGCTGCGTTGGACAAATAGACCAGTTCTTCCCTTTGGCTTTTCCTCTTACCAACTCCTTGCCCATCTCAACGTCACTACGCGTGTCTGACAACACAAACGGGCGGCATCAGAACTATTCGGACATTCCAGAATTCACCACAACAATCCCAAACATAACCATTGCCATAGGCCAGCAAACCGGAAATGATCAATGTCCGGCTTTGTTGCCACATCACCACAAATGATTTCTTTTATTATTTTTTTCTGTTGCTTCTGTGAAATGGGAAAGCCACTTATAACACCTGGTTTCAACAACCTCATATGCCGGCTGTAAAACGGAAATACTTGAGATCAACACCTTCTTCTATGTGGGTGTCACAATCATAGCATCCTATTTCATCAATCACTGTCGGTCGATGTCAGTGTGACTTTGGAGTTTACTTCGAACGTTAATTCTACATATTCCTGTGGATGTAAATGAATCTGTCCTTTTTCCCTCTCGGATGTGGTTTGTCATCCGGTTTCTCCCATGTGTCTACATTCTGGTCGTGGGCAGCCACTGACATCAAGTGAAGGCGTAAATCTGCACCTGGTGGATAGAAGGTCATCTATCATGTTAACCCGCTAACACGTCTGGCTTCTCTGATGGAAACGTGCAATACTGACTGCAAAGACTATTTGTGCATCATTTGAGATGAATCTCATGCAAAATATCTTAATTGCTTTCTTATGCATGTATTTTTGTATCTTTATTGCATAAGGTCAAATGAAGAAAGATGAAGATGATTGATTTGCGCCAAACTTCCAAGCTTCCATCTATCAGCTTGCACACTTTTAGATTAGGGTATTTGAATAGACAGCCTGTTTTTCTTTTAGTGGCAATTATTTCTACCGGCCTGTGCATTCGACAGACTTAATAAAGAGAACGTACTCTCCGGTAGGGTTCCAATCTTTATAGGAGAAACCACCATTTAATCCGGGGGGCTTGAGACCGCTTGACCGCAGAAAGCGTCAAAATCCGGCAAGGTTCTATTTTCCATTTTCTTTATTAAGATTACTCAGTAATACACATAGTTTAAAAATGAAACAGTGACGTCTATTTTAAACATGGATATCCATATAACGTTTGAATTTTATATATATATATATATATATATATATATATATATATATATTTGTGTGTGTGTATTGATGTAATAGGAAAGAACAGTTAGATTGATGATCTAAAGTTCTTTAGTATTTTTGTTTTTATTTTTTAAAAAAAAAACAGATGTAGAAATTTCTACTAATACCTGTGTCAAAAATATAAGCCAATCATTTTTTTTTTATCCGTGGGGTGGTATATAGTCCAGGATTTCAAGTGGCTTTATTAAACTGCAGATAGTACAGAAATCTCTCTACATACACTATGCTTTTTTTCTTATACAGTGTAACCCGGATATAAGAGAGTTGTCGGGACCGGAGAAGAAGTCTCTTATATCCGGGTTTGGTCTATTTTGTTTAGGTAAGTATGGGAACACTTTGGGACCAGAGAAAATCTCTCTTATATCCGGGTTTCTCTTATATCCGGGTTTCCCTTATATCCGGGTTTGGTCTATTTTATATACATTAACACAGGCTCTAATTTGGGACCAGAGAAATCCTCTCTTATATCCGGGTTTCTCTTATATCCGGGTCTCTTATATCCGGGTTACACTGTACAAACAAATCGATGATAAAAAAATTAATTCATAAAAGCGCCTAATAAAGATATAAACAAAAGTATCTAATGATAAATTAGGACTATTATAACAATGTGATGGACATTCATTGTTAGAACAATCATTGTAAGATTTCATTCTTAGAAGCTTCAACATATATTGACTTATTAAGTCGAGCAATTTAATCTTTTCTCTTACAGGAAGACTTTACGACTTCTCTGACATTGTAATCTGTACTGCTGCACACGTTATTAACTAATTTTAAGTTTTAACTGTTAAAAAAAAAACTATTCAAGAGATCCCCAGCTCTGGGTAAATAGCAAGACAAGCCGGGTTCTATAGCCTTGGATGGCAACTGGTCTACCACAGAAAGAAATAGCAACTTAGTGCGGGAAAAAAATCTGCCTCATCAGTCATGTATCGAAAGATACATGATCGTCTAAGAGTGTATCATGCATGGCACATAAATGAGTGATTCAAGAGATTCCAGCAAATATTTGAAATAATAATGTCCAGATTCTGTCTATATTTCTGAGATGAGGTATTATGTACATTATTTACATTATTCGGACTATTGTCCTCATCTTTGTCGCCATATTTAGACATTAGGTTTATAATACCCAGATGTCCTCAAGCACATTGGATAAAGGCGTTGGTTAGATCCAGTGACAAGGCCCAAAGAGTGCGAGTTCAATACCCGGTTAAGGCAGTGGAGAACATTCAGAGGGAAATTAGCAGGAGATAACTGATAACTGACATCCATCAAACATGGCACGTGGAACTAAAACAGTCTATCCCAGTGAGCGAAATAAAGAGTTCAGTTCGAAATTCCAACCACCTGAAGAAGGCCGGAGCGTACAACGGCCGAAACGTTGTGATAAATATGGCGACAAAGATGAGGACAATAGTCCGAATAATGTAAATAATATAATAATGTCCAGTTTATTGAACAAAATATGTATACATTAGCGTAGACTACATATCACTTGTTGTAACAGATTTATGAATTTTACCTGATTTTCCAAGTTTCACATTAAAAGCAAAAAATAAAAAATACCCCCCACCAATGAAGAAAACTCAAACACCAAAAATGAAATAATTTCATTTATGTACCGTCTTCCTTCATTACATTGGCATTCAATCCCTGTTTTCCCATAGGCTCACTTGCTTGGTTACACACAGTTTCATCTGCCTCTCTTGCTCTATCCAGGGTCTCCTCAGCATCCTTCTGTAGAACCAAATCTCAGTTTTCTGAAGTTTCTTCTTCGTCTGTGAGAAAGTTGTCCAGCATTCATTTCTATATAGGAGGATTGATATTACATAGCAGTTCAATACTGCGTTCCTTGTTTCTTTCATGCAAGTAAAATACATACTTAGAGAACGTGCGCAGGGTTTTGCACAAAAATTGAAAACAGAGTCAATATGGCGATAAACTTATCAAGACTACATTAATGTGAATTGCATGCGTCATGTTCTGAAGTGTTTTTAAAAAATTGTTGATGCATTGATTTTTTTGAATTGTTATACGTCCTCATATTAAACAGACTTGCACAAACGACGCAACAACATCCGAGAATGATGTATAAGAATTTAATCTGATTATGACTGGACGAAAAAAACAACTGTCCGTATCATCAAACTAGTGTCCTTGAAATTAATTATATTCAGATATTCAGTAGCTTTCTACGTTTAAAGGAACATTGTTGTTCATAAAAACCATTTTTTTTTTAAAGAATTTGATTTCTTGGATCAATGCTTCACGTCTGCCTTCAAATACATCATTGTATTTCTGAGCTGTCATTTCGCCATGGGCTCAGTACATTAATATCTATAATGACATTGAAAACATGGCATCATCTTCGTCTTCTTCACGTTTCAACTGGTGAGAATGGTTTCTGTCTTTGCCTCACGTATTTGGCCTTTCGATCCATCGAGCATAATGTAAATAAAAATAAAACGGTTTCAAAATCAGTCTTCGTATATTTTGTTATCTATTTCGCTAGCCTTTCCTTATTAATGTCTTAAGATGAAGCCATTGTTCGTTATCGCATTTTGCCACTTAATTTATGACTTGACATTACGTCGTCACCGAACATGTAATAGTACATGAAAGATATAAGATCATTTAAAATAAATTATTTCTTGCTTTGGACGCATACAGCTGAAATGAATTTATAAATTTTCTTTTATCAGACTTGCATCACCCGCGATCTTTAGCAAACTTATTTTAAAGTCCGGTGGTATCTGCTGATCATTGGAAAGGCTTTGAAGTTACTAAACATTTCTCTTTATTCTTCAAATCAGCATTATGATTCATTTTAAACTTAAAACTTGCAACGCAGCTATTAATTTGCGACTTCAAAAGTCAGAGTGTTTCATACAAATAGCTGCCAACTCTTTGCATCTGCGCAGAAGAATCGGCTTTCATCTTAACTGCGCAGTCAAATGCTAATGCTTTCGCCGTTCTGTAACCCTAAACGCAAGCTACCAATCTACCACTGGTCGGCATGCCACTAGCGGTAAACGCTAGTGGCCCACTGTCGAACCACCGGCGTGTCCGTCTCAGCAATGTTACCAATTACGTACAGCTAGAGGCCCACCGGTGGCCCGCCATTGGCTACCAACAGAGGAGCGGGCCACTAGCGGCTTGCGTATTAGGGAAAAAGGTCTTTTAGATTATGATGAGTATTTCTTATATATATCGATAAAACATGAAACGGCTGGTAATTTGAGACGGGCCCTGGGACAATTAAGTAAAACTTATGAATTGTTTAATTATTTAAAACTTCTGAGTTGTTTATTTCTATTGCTGATCACGTGTCACTGAAACCGCAAATAAAGAGGTTCAACGATATTATATATGTATTTTGTATTAATAATAGCCGGTTACTCATTTCCGAGAACAGCCGACCTTTAAGGCGGCTAGATAATCCCTTCCCATCTGTAGCTTATACTGCAACTATACCAATTCGATTTTAGTCACAGTTTCTGGGAGAGAACGCCTTATCAACAGTTTGATCAAGGCCAGTTGACCAAACGCTCGCCCCCGATGACTTGTGACTTCGCGCTAGCATAACCATCAACCATTCTATGGCTGCATGGTTAGAACATTCGCTTTACGACTATGAGATTTGAGTTTTGATTTGTCATAAGTGTGACCTTGATGTTATCGGTCTGACGAGGCGATACAGTACCTTTGGAATATGACTGAAAATAAATACCACGGATTGACAGACTGAATGGGTAGACGCAATTATGCTAGAATGAAGACCCAAGTCATCGTGACCGATGGTTTGAGCGCACTGGCGTTGTTCAAAATGTTGATTATGTTAGATCATGCAATCTTTCCAAGAAAGTGTAATTCTCTCAGAATAGTTGCGGTATGAACCACAGGTAAGCTCTGTGGGTGTTGAACAAACACGAACTTGTCTAGGTAGACGTCTGCCACACGGATTGGTTAGTTGTCCCAGCAGACGGGCGTCCTCTGAAAAGGAGAAGCCGGCAATTATCTATGTATGTATGGCAGGACTTGTTTGAGTAAAAGAAGATAGACTCATATGCGAAATCATCGTAGCAGAATTCCGACTAACTACAAAACAGCATTAAATGCTAACAATTCATATCACATTGGTGTAAAAGTGTCCAAATCACTCAGTGTATTGAAAAAAAAACAAGCAAACATTCCCCCTAAATAAACCTAATGATAAAAAGAAAATTGTAGGTCTCATGTTTGCCAACTTTGTGCCAAAGGTTTTAAGAGATTTTTCAGTTTAAAGCGCCATATCTGTTCAAGGGACAATTGAGGCTTACAATGATGTCTTCCGATGGACATACTTAACATAGAGCTAACGGCTATCATTTTATAAATGCACGAGGATCGGTCAAAAAGTAATACATGTTCTTCTTTGATTGTAATAGATTTAACATGGTACCAAAATGAACACAAAACCCCTGGATTTCAAATCTGGTCACCAATCTAGTCACAAATTATGGAGTTCTACCTTTAAATGAGAGGGTGTATATTCACCAGGTAGAAAATTTGATTTTTACTATCTATCTATCTATCTATCTATCTATCTATCTATCTATCTATCTATCTATCTATCTATCTATCTATCTATCTATCTGATGGGGCCGCAGAATACGCCGACTGCACCTCTGTAGATGGCTAAGATATTCGAGAAACGTTTACCTCCAAATACCTACCTCATAGGCCCGAGTAGATGAAAATTAGTGGGTCAGGACTGAAGAGTGGATGTTGTTCAACCATTTGATTTTTGACTATCTATCTATCTATCTATCTATCTATCTATCTATCTATCTATCTATCTATCTATCTATCTATCTAACTATCTATGTTTGTTCATTATCTATCTATCTATTTATCTATCTATCTATCTATCTATCTATCTATCTATCTATCTATCTATCTATCTATGTTTGTTCATTATCTATCTATCTATCTATCTATCTATCTATCTATCTATCTATCTATCTATCTATCGCCTTGTCGACTTGGGCTGTAGAATATGCTGACTGCACCTCTGTAGATGGCTAAGATATTTGATAAACTTTCACCTTCATTTACCTACCTCATAGACACGAGCAAATGAAAAGTAGTGTATTAAATCAGGACTCTAGAGTGGATGTTGTCCAGCCATTAGATTATTGACTGACTATCTATCTATCTATCTATCTATCTATCTATCTATCTATCTATCTATCTATCTATTCATCAATGTGTGTATGTAAGTGAATGTAAGTATGTAGGCATGCTATGTCGCCTTTGTCTCAGTATTTCGAATTATTTTTTACTTCGAAATTTTCGCGAGTCAAGATAATGTTCAAGATAAGAGCTGATCACTTATCGAATCCTGTTATCTCAAAAAATCATTTTTACGGATTTTTCTTTCCACAATTCTTATTGTTATTTCTTTTTTTTCCAAAGCCAAGTTACTTTCAATTGCAAAACAACTTTAACATTATCATCAAGATAGTATCATTAACCATGACTTGTATGCGTTTAAGATTTCCACTTTAAACAGTGTCATATTCCATTCGAGTGGGCGTACGTTTAAAGAATTGCTGGTGTACGTGATTACTGCTGGGATTTTAACTTAAGCTAGGGTTAGACGACCACAACCTTTTTCATTACCAAGCAGTATCAGCGTTAGCGCTCGTGTAAAATGTACAGACTTTTTTTTTTTATTAATATCTGTAAAGGTTGACTATAAAGATAACAATTCTTTGTGATTATTCTCTTGATAGGTAATGTCGTGAGAGATTGGTTTGCTTTTCAGTACACTCACCTGTTCTTTTCTTCAACTGTCGTATAATATCAAAGAATAGTTATATATATTTATTTATATAGCGACGAGAAAGAGCATAGAAAAACGAGAATTCATGTCTTTCTCCGAATGTGTTATTAGTAATAATTAAGATAATGAGGTTGTTTTAATAATTTTAGCAATAAAGCCACTAAGACGCAAGGAGGTTATTGAGTGTGAAAGAATATGAGAGAGAACAATAAAAAAACAGGAATTAAAATTTGGTTGATTTTGTTTTCCGGCATATCAACCTTTATGGGTTATTTAATGCCAAACTCTAAATATTTTGAACACAATTATATGGTTTCAACTAACTAACTAACCTGGCCGTTGGTCTCGAAAAGGATCTCCAATCGATTGTTAAATGGCTTGTTAAATTTAATGCCTCAAAATGATGTTCAACTCCAGGAGAGTACCTCTCAGCGACCACTTGGTCTCACACTGTTCGCTGACCTCAGATGGAATGATTACATTGAATCAATAGCTTCATCTACCGCAAGGAAAATTGGTTCTCTGTGTCGCGCCAGAACCTTTTTTCTATCCCGCATCCATCCTTCAAATCGATAAATCAACCATTCGCCCTTGCATGGAATATTGCTGTCATATATGATCTGGAGCCTCCACTGTTCGTCTTAGGGTCCTCGACAAATACAGAGACGAATATGCAATGTGGTTGGCCCTGATCTGGCATCTCGTTTACAGTCGCTCTCTCACAGACGTGCCGTTGCCTCTCTCTGTCTTTTCTACAAATACTTTCAGGGTAACTGCTACGACGAGCTATTTTCGCTAGTTCCCAAACTGCATGAATTTAAACTTGCCACTAGGTCGGCATTTCAGTCCCACCCTTTCACTGTCGAAACAGTTAAATGTAGATGTCTCTTCTACTCCAATAGCTTCATGACTCGCACTTCCCGTCTCTGGGACTCTCTTACTTGCTTCCCTGATAGCTATAATTTCCAACTATTTAAATGCAATGTCAATCGACATCTCCAGATGTCTTGATCTAGTCCCCATCCTTCTCTTCGTTCTTTCCTCTTTTTCTCCTCTTTACTCTTGCTCCCGTGCTAGTGGCACTCCCGCCTTGCTTGGGATGAAAAAACAAAAAAAAAAAAAAAAACAAAAAACAAAAGCAAACTAACTAAATAAATAGCTATTGTTGGTATTATTTTTTAATATAAAAATGTGTTTTTATACTTTCATAATGTTTTGTTTTTGTTTTGCGGCTTACTATTTGCCCATAGCTGGGACCCTAACAGGTTCTACCACCCCGGGTCAAAGTGAACCTGGGAACAGTAGAAATTAAGAGGTGGTTCCACGCTATTCAAAGTCTTCTGCTCAGAGGCCTTGTTGCTGGATGTAGTTTATCGTAATCCCTAGGATTAAGAAGAATTGCATTTAAATATTTGAATGGGTTTCCTTGATTTTATGACCTTGTCCTAAGGCAAGCTTAGCAAAAATAATGTTATCGTGACCGGATCATTATAAATATTAAGCATGATTCTGATCTGTTTTGGTTGGAATTCTTAGGTGAGCTGAAGCCATTATTCAAACTAGTTTTTCGACCAGTGTGCATCAGTCGGTGGGCCCGCAATTTTCTCAAGTAATTCGTTTGTCACTACAAATTTGATTGCGGTAAGGGAGCTTTTGCCTTTCGGATTCGTATAGAAATAGTGATTAAATATTAAATACTACCGGATGCGTTACTCAACTGAGGAAGAAGTGATAGTCCATCGGCCGAAGCGTAGGAATAAGAAAGTGGAATTTGAATATTTAATTAAATATTTAAGTAAAATATTAAAGAGGACTTTAAATATATTAAATAGTGGTTGATCAGATCTTTTCAGCAGTCGAAAAACAAACGTTAAATTTGAAGGCTTCCCTGAGTTTTTTTAGTCAGTCATTGCAAGTAATTTCTTTAAAATCTTACATTGAACATACATTGCAGGGTGATGGCATGCAGGTCAGTTTCACAAGCCATTGTCAACTGCTTCGGTTGTCGGTGGGTCAAAGTCAGTTCAACAAATATCTGCCATAGAAAGATGGTCACAGTGTAAAATTCGTGTAATATTTTAACTTAACCTTTAAACAGCGGGAAAAGGTTTCACAAAAGTGAACGGCAAATAAGTAAAAATGAGAGAAAAGTCATTAGCATAGTTTTATGCCTATTTTCGCTTTAATTTTAGTTTCATAAATGTAATATTATTATTAGCATAATATTCCTTGGAGAATGAAATTGTTCATTCTTTTCACCATTTTCTCTCTTCTCTTCTAAAAATATGATGTAGACATCGAATTATCTCTGTTTTTTTCTTTCTGGTTTATTTGCAGGCGAATGTTTCAGAAGATCACGTAACATCATGAATCCTAGTAAATATTAAACAAATGAATTCAAGTGCAGCCGATTAGTCATTTAAACTTGAATCATGACTATACGTTGGGAAAAACGTTTAAATCATCCTTTGATATTATCCATTGATCTCGAATGAAACATTAATTGATGATGGCCCCCGTTTAAGGTTTGGATCACTTCAATAAATATCCACAGAATAGGGGGTTGGTAGCAACTGTTAGTGCCCCAGCTATGGGTAAATAGTTAACCCCCAAACTACGTTCAAAACACTAGATTTTTAATATTAAAATTATCACCAATTCATTTTTGAAAAGAAATTACCAGCAATAAATTTGATTCTCGACCCTCTTCATAAAAATACGTCAATGAAACCTGATCTCCTACAAACTGATTTCTTACAAAGAATACAATATTCTATTCATATAAACCCCTCATAAAAAACATTGTCGGCATTAAATAACACTTTGATGGTGATATACCGTAAAATAAAATAAGCAAAACCAAATCAAACCATCGACGGAAAAGTACTCAGGGATAAACAAAGATGCCAAGCGCCTCGCTTTCTAATACATGTCGACACTTAGAAAATTTAGTTAACCCTACAACACTAAACATGGGTATATAGTACCCAGCGCAAATTTTTCTATTTTTAATTACAATTTTCAGTACCTAATTTTCTTACCTAAATAATATGTTTTTCAGTTCCTATAAATGTTAACTCAAATTACAAAGTTTGATAAAAAAATAAAAGATATTTCAAATAAAGCTTTATATTTAATATTTTTTTTGATATTTTCAAAATCGGGTATGATATACCCATGGTTAGTAGTAGTGTAACTTTAATTGATGGTTAGTGTTCTAGGGTTAAAGTCATCAAGCTGGGTGTATGGGTTCCACGCGTTATTAGCGAAAAGAACAAAAAAGAATATTACTAAATAAAAAAACGAAATCATTTATGACTCAACCTAATATTTCCGACCCAAGCAACTTACTTAACAATCATAAGATACAAACATGAAAAAATACATTGTCCCAAATGAATAAATGCAAGACTCTTTTATTCCGTTTGATAACAGTAACCTATGTATGTTGGACGTACCGCGTCACTATAATTCCAAACATAGGATAAACGGCTTTTTTGACCACACACGTAATACAATACAAATATATGGGGCAAGGATAAGTGATTTTCTCTTGCTGTAGTGGTATTAGAAAATACAACACAACTTTCTGTTTGGTTGATTGCTCCTATCCAGTCTACAGTACAATGAGGAGAAAAAGAGAGATCGAACGGTACTTTTCTTATTGAAAACCGTCTGGATGGAATAAGTTTCTGTTATTTCAGAGCAGAGGTGGAAGAAGAGAAGTTAGAGGAAAAGAGAGAAGGTGAGAGGAGACAATGTGTAGAGAGAATATTTATGTGTGGAGAGATTTAAGCCTTCAGGGGAAAAGTAAGAGGTGATGCGGAGAAAGAGAGATAAAAAAATAGTTGGTGGGAAGTTGGGACAATGTCTATGAGTGTGAGAGAGGGATAGTGGAAAAAGAGAGAAAGTAAGAGTGGGGCAAAGTGGAGCGAACATTCTGTCGATACTTGTTCTTCTTAGGCTTTTCTCAAAGAGAGGTCAAGGAAAAGAGATGCTAATAAAAAGAAAGAGGTGGAAAAACTGAAGGGCGAGGCAAATCGACAAAAAAAAAGGACGAAAAAGGGAAATATTTGTGGAGAGTTTCTTGTCAGTCTTACATCTCTGAGAGACAAGAAATGAGAAATAGTATAGTATAGTATAGATAGATAGATAGATAGATAAAGGGAGGGGTTGACAAAGAGAAAGAGAGAGAGAGAGAGCGAGCTGTCTAATTGAGATATTGGAGAAGGTTAAATAATCAGAAGTGTTTACAATTTTGGTTTATTGCACACGCTATAAAAAGAAAAATATAACTTTTACATTGGACACATATCGAAAATACTCTAAAATTTGTCAAAATATTCTTTGCTCCCGACTTAATTTGAAGAAGGAAATTTTACGAGATATTTTGAAATTGGAAAATATTTCAGAAATTATTTTCGATATATTTTTGTCATAGTTAACCTCATTCCTTCTAAAAACGACATAATATTTATTTTTATAAATGAAATAAAAATAAAGAAAACACTGATATGTCAAAGGTGCTGAAAGTTTTAACCGAATGGTTACTAAAAAGAAAAAAATGCACGTCCATGCCAATTAAAACTTAAAGAGAAGGTGTTTTTTTTTTTTAAATAGGAAGAAATAAACAGCGCCATATTTGATTCAACAATCATCACAACGATAATGGATGTCTTGATAACAGTTACTTAAAGGCGAGAAGAGCATCTTTTTTGCAGCTTGGTGTTCCGCTCTCAAAGTAACATGTATACAACTCTTGATCGAACCGATTAGCATTGAAAATCGTGTCCATGATCTTCTCGAATTTTCCCGATTTAAAAAAAAAAATGCTATTTGCGTGTTAAAATATCTAGATTAGTGGATTTAATGTCATTTCAACACATTCTTACTTCCCTACCGCTTACAACCTTCAAAAATTTCAATGCAACGCCAATCATAATCTGTCTTCCTGAAAGTTCCCCTTTTAGTATCCTTCATCCTCACTAAACGATTCTCATTCTCTCTCAGTCCCAGTAACCACTTGCGTCTTATTGGCATTATCATCTTGCTTTGAGGTGAAATGATTTAAAAGAAACTGCTGAGTCATTCAATGTCAGATACTATTTTTATTTTATTCTTTTTCTTTTCATCCAGAACAAAATATATAAATGTAGATATCTTTAATGTTAGCTTTTCTACGTTAATAACCGTCAAGCCCAATTCCATAATGTTTTAAAATACTTACATATATCTAGTACTATTAATTCTCAACCAGCAACGTTCAAATCAGATCCTCATACTTAGAATATAGGCCCACTACCTTTATGAAAGATGGTAGGTTGTCAACATCGAAATTTTTAATAGGCCCCCAGTTGCTGTTAGCTCTATATAATCACAGTCTTAATAAATTTGTAATCGTTTAAATTGACTGGCATGTAGTATATTTCATGTATTTTTGCCAATTTTAATGACAAATTGTTGAAGAAACAAGTTTGACACCTTTTTTTTTAAAAGAAGAGATTTATCAGTTGACGTGTAATTTTAAATGAGACGGTGAGTATCTTGGGAGCCGTCATGAAAAAGGCTGTAGAAAATGACATCGTCGATTTACCTAAAGAACAATAGCATTCGCGACAGGATTTAACACATGGAATTGGCAAAGTCTTGGAGAAATAAAAAAGCCAACAAGAGATATTCAGAAAACTCATTTGTTGCTTTAAAAGTAGCTTAGATTTCGTGAAAGCTTCTAACAAGAAATCAATTTAAAAATATTGTTATACATTGATTTGGTCTTGTAAAAATGCTATATTTTATGACTTTATTTTCCATCGGCGACATTTAGCGACTAGTATCATTTCGTATTTCAACAGAACACATTTACTATAACAGAGAAGCCGCCAACTGGAAGAATTCACCAAATCATACGTGGGTGAAACAAAGCTGGTTTCAGGCGAATTCCAAATCTTACATTGTTCTCTAGCCAGCCACATTTAAATTCCATTCGGCATGTATCGGACATGTGGCAAATCTCACTAAATTCTCTGCAGCCACACCCAAGTTATGGACAGTCGTGGAATGTGCCTGGACATATATAACCATGTAACGAATCCAGTTACCCTGGGGCACCATGAAACATACCAGATGTGTCCTTATTGCGACAAAAGGAAATATTTCCTTAAAACGCTGCGTCCCTTGAGGAGGTGAGCGATCATAGTTCTCTAAAATCTTCCTATCCTTTGTAACTACGATTATCCATTTACAATCCTCCCGAGTCTCTGTTCTGCCATTCATTTACGGAGGCTCATTAGCTAAGTTTCTATCTGTCCCTCTTGCCTTCAGTATATCTTGTGAGTGTCAAATTCTTCACCCCCTCTTTCCTCATTTTTATTCTAGAAATTTCAACTGTCTCTTTTTGATTCTAAGTACAAGTATCATTTTCGTCCGAATTTCCATAAAGCTTCATCGTTGCCGACATGCTCCATTCAAGGTATTCTCATCATCCTTCTGCAGAACCACACTATAAAAATGTTTTCGATCATGCAAGCAAAGAGAAAAAACAAAAATTAGCTCTATGGAGAATAAAGAAAGTTAGGTTAACTTGGATTATCTTACGATATTGTTGGGTTATTTACTGACGAAGCTTGTATGGCGCGCCCAGTGAGCATTGAACACATTAGGGTCAGTCAGAATGACCACACTAAACATTATCACATGCTGAGTTAAGCTGGCTGATTTTATTATTTGTACACCAATGTTGGATTATTCCATGGAAAAGTCTGTATATAGCATCCACTAAGGATCGAACTCACTACTCGGTAGCAAGAATTAACCGGACAGTCCTCTTTAACCATTACCTCACGCTGACTTAGGCTGGTGAATTTTTATTTGTTCGATCGAGCTATCTCAGACATTTATGAGTCTATCACGTCAAACATCCCGGTCCAGCATCAAGTTCGAAAGTAATTACGTTGGCATTCTGTGCCATAACGTAGCTGGTCGATGTAGATGGTTGCTGGGCGACCAGCTCGTCTTGTGCCATAGCTAGGCGTCAAGAACAGTAGATCAGTTCTTGTTTGGCTCGCCAGCAGTGTCCTACATAGCGCATTCTGCGTTCGCGTAAGATTGTAGAAATCCAGGGCGGGCCCTGAAAAACTGAAGGGTTCCAAAAAGTCATAAGTTCGTTTTCAAAATTTAGAAAAAATGTATTTTCTTGCAATTTATACAGCATCCCTTGGAAATTAAAATGGCTACGTATGATGACCGGCAACGAGTAAATCTCATTGAGTTGTTCTATTCCAGTGAAAGATCAATTATTCCACTTCAGAGAAAATACCGGTAACGTTTTAATGTCTGAGTATCATTCACTCTATGGTTTATTGTGATGGCTGCACACAATATATGTGAGGCCTTTGTTTCTTTCGTTTGTTCATTGTTTCATTGACAAGATCTAGTTTCCGAGTTAACCCGGAAACTAGATCTTGTCAATGAAACAATGAACAAACGAAAGAAACAAAGGCCTCACATATATTGTGTGAAGCCATCACAATAGAAATCTGTCATTATCTGCAAAAAGAAATAAAAGACTTTAAAATCATGTCGAAAAAAAAAAGAGAGTTAGCAATGGTGTAGATTGAATAAAGAAAAGCGTACTTAGTTTCGCAAACAGGTATTCTCGAATGTCTTACGCCCGCTCAAGATTATCACGATGCCTTGCCTCTTCAGGACGTGGACGACCATGGTTGTGCACAAATTCCTATCCTTTGTTGCTCTAAACAAGGTCTGTCTTTTTACTAGCCCTCCCACTCCCCGGTCTGCCATTAAGTAGGTTACACGCTGTTTCCCGCTGTCCTTTTATATGATCTGTGAGTGTCAAATTCTCCAAGCCTTCTATCCCCATTTTTTTAACCAGATATTTCAACCGCTTTATATATATGATTGCATGTACAATTGGCCTTTCTGTCGAGCCTGGTCAGTACCGAGATTCATGGCCGCTTGGGGATACAAAGCTTTGATGTGTGGGTGGTATAATAGATAACCGCTAGGAATTAGTAATCGAAGAGCCGAGTTCCAATTCTTGTTGGGTTCGTTATATTCACTTTGGCGCCAATCCCCTTGTGAAAGATATGAATCCACCTCTTATCTCCCAGCTATGGGTTAATTAGTAGGATTGATATCAGTAAATCCTTATTATCTCCAAAAAAAATTATTAAAATCTAAAAATATTTTCTGGCATTAAATAACCTGGGAAAAAATCGTAAAAAACAAATAAAACCTCTCTTAGCCCAGTGTAACATATATTTATGAAAACAGTCTGCATCATCCTCTTTTTGGGGTATATATATTTGGTGAATATATATATATATATATATATATATATTAGGTTGGTGCAAAAATAATGACGTAATAATGTCGTTTTTTGACGTATTTTTTAACGTCAAAAAACGACATTCTTACTTCATTATTTTTGCTCCAACCTCATATATATATTTGCAGCATTGATGGAATTGAGACTTTCTTGGTGCAGTCACATTTTCTCTGGGCTTGTCGTGTTACAAGGATAAGTGACGACAAAATAACTAAAGTCCTCATGTATAGCCAGCTTAACAGTAGACAAAGGACCGTTGGACGATCGTGGCTCAGGTATAAAGCTAAAGATTAACTTCTCAGCTGCCAATGTGCCTCATACTAACTTCGAGCGAATTCCCTTGGATTTATAAGTGGAGATATTTGTGCCAGAGTTCTACCAGAAAAATTGAAATCAGTCGTATTGACTGGCTAAGAAACGAAAGACAACGGCGAAAGGCGTCAGAAAATGTTCTTGTTGCTATGTCCCGGGATTCTCGCTGTTGCGCAATATGTGGATTGTATGCAGGTCACTAGCAAGACTGAAGTATCACATGCAACACAAACATAAAAACAAACTGAATTGAATTCATTGCAAAGATCAGCCGGTAAGTAAGTCGGTTCACTGTATCAGGCAAGATAATTTTTCTCTCCAGAATTTATCATATATCTATAAGTCTACAATTTGTTCATGCTTAGATTAGAATGTTGCTGCCACATTTACCCGGTGCTCCTTGATAAAATCCAAAGAAGAGTCAAGAATATTACTACTGCTGAAGTGGCGGCTCGGCTTCAGTCACTTTCCCACCACCATAAAATTGCTTCTCTGTGTCTTCTCTATAAATACCTTCATGGTAATTGTTCGAATGATCTCTTCGCTATGGTACCTAGAGTTTTTGAATTTAAGCGCAGCGCTAGACTGGCGTCGAGATCTCATCAATTTACAGTCGAGCTAGCTAGATGTAGCCGTAAGCTCCATGCTAACAGTTTCTTTTCTCGCACTTCTCGCTTGTGGAATTCTCTTCCGGCTCCATGATTTCCAACCAACTTTAATCTGCAAAAATTTAAATGCAATATCAATCGCTATCTACTCTCCTCATGATTACCCTTTCTTCCTGCTTATTATTAATGTTCCTGTTTCTAATTCTTCCACAACCTCTAAACTATTGTGTCTTGGTGGTTTTATAGCTGTGCATGGGCTGATGCCGATTAAATAAATTTAGCACAATCTATATCTATAAAACAGAAGATGTCTGTCTGTCTCTGTGTGTGTGTGTGTGTGCTATTTATGCATGTCCACATTTCTCGATCGATTTCGATGAAATTGTACACACATGTTGCAAATTTGCCAAGGTAGGTCAATCTCCAGGACCCCGGGTTTGGAAGAAAAGTCGATAAAACTCTGGGTGGGTATAACTTTTTGCAAAAGCCAAGGCAAAGTTACACGCGAACAAAATAATTACCGGATGAGCAGATGTTCTTTGCACTTAATGCTAAACATCAGCCAATGTTACAAGGTTTATGTAGAATGCTTGATAGTTTTCCTGCAACATTGGCTTCACACAGATAATTGCAAAAACTGTAAAAAAATTGGGTTTTTCGTACTTAAAATAAAAATTTGAATAACTTCCTCATTTTTTATCCGATTTTCTTCAAACATGTCGCAAAAATTTTTCCATTATACAAGAAAAAAGAATGCTGTTTTAGTCCTGATGGCTAGCTAGCGTATAGCGAAACACTGCTCATAAAGCTCGTTTTTCGGTCATAATTCCCTGCTTTTTCATGCGATGCTTTCCAAATTTGCCATGTAAATTACATATGTCACAAAAATTGTCTTGTGTGAATGTTTGGTTTCAGTTAAGTGGACGAAATCAGTCCAAAATCAGCTTTCGCTATTTAGCCAATAGTTTCTTTATATGATTCCATGCTAAATTGGCATTCGAACAACCTTTGATGCGAAGATTATTTGGGAAGGATTATTGAAGCGTTAAAAGGGAAAATTCCCGAAGAGCCTCTTATTAATTCCTTTTATTTACAGTAAACGTACACAGAAGGAGGGGGCGTTCATGCGTTTTCACTTGCAGTTGAATCAAGCTCTGACCCTTCATCCCTGTTTTTGTTTGATTATTAGAGTTGTGAACAATGCCATACTATTTGAAAGTTATTGCGGCCATGGGAAATTTACTGAATATCTAAAACATTGAAACAATTAACCCCGTACAACGACCACACAAGGGTTTATCGGTGGAATTCCTTTATTACGAACAATGAAACACTTGCGAAGGACAAACGGTAAAAAGATCAGTTGGGGAGTAACTTAGTATACCAGCGAATGATGCATTCAAGTGGGGGATACACAGGCAGACCTTTCTAGACAGAGATTGCGGGTATACAATTGCAGTCGTGTACACCAGGGCGGCGCAGGATACCTCATCTAGTAGATAATAAAAGATAAATTAAGCAGGTGTTCTGAACAATTGTTTATAAAAGGTATTTGATATGTAGGCGATTTTTGTTCTTTGGGAATCAGCGTAAATAAACGTCTTTACATATACATAGGAATGGCTGTACTACGATGTCGTAGTATACTGAAGGGCGTAATTTATTCCCAGATTTTAGCTTCAGAAACACAAGGCTGCATTATACTCAAGAAAATACAGTATACCATAGACGAATAAGATAGAAACAAATGAAATAGGTTGGAGATCATTAATCCAAAATCATTGGGATCTAAGGGTACTGGATAAATGACTGTCGGATTATCGTTGTATAAGAAGACACAAAACACTTCATTCTATAAATCTATACATGTTGATTAATAAAGGAAAAAATATCAAATAAAAATCAAGAGAATCTGTCTATATTTCTGAGATGAGGTATTATGTACACTATTTTCATTGTCCGGACTATTGTCCTCATCTTTGTTGCCATATTTATCACAACGTTTCGGCCGATGTCCGCTCCGGCCTTCTTCAGGTGATTGGAATGTCGAACTGAACCCTTTATTTCGCTCGCTGGGGTAGACTGTTCTAGTTCCACGTGCCATGTCTAATGAATGTCAGTTATCAGTTATCTCCTGTTAATTCCCTCTCCAAATTCTCCACTGCCTTAACCAAGTATTGAACTCACAACTCTTTGGGTACTGTCACTGGATCTAACTAACGCTTTTATCCACTCATTTTGTACACAACTGACTTATCATGACTGCGTGTACAATTGACATTTTTGTCGTGCCTGGTCAGTACCTAGATTCATGGCCGCTTGGGAATACAAAGCTTTGATGCGAGGGTGGGGTAATGAATAACCTCTATGAATTAGAATTCGGAGAGCCGAGTTCCAATTCTTGTCGGGTACGTTATAATGAATTTGGCGAAAATCCACCTGTGAAAGGTATGAATCCAAGGTAGATTCACACCACGAGAAACACATCTTGTATCCATTTTGGCCATGAATTGGTCTAACCCTCAGGAAGTTATAATAACAATGCTTTCGAGACGAGTGGAAATGCCTGATTTGTGTTTGAAAATGCACAAAAACAGTTGACGCTGCAAGTAGAGTCACCAAACACCCGTGTGTTGACTCGGAACACTGCTCTCGTGGAAATTTACACCGGGTTACTGATTGAAGTAAATAACTGGTTACCGGATTGGTGATCGATATGAAGTAGTAGAAACTCAATGAAGCATTATTCCTGGTGAGGTAAAACTTTTTATCTTTTTCGGGTCGATGAAAGAGGACCCTAAATCGATGCCCCGACAAACCAGTAAATTAATGTATAAAACTGTATGCATCAGAGATGCCATCGACACACTTTTTGTAAACTGAAAAAAAAAAGAGGGCTCATCAACATCGGGGACTGTGACTGACTAGTTCAAATAAGATTTACAAATGATACACAACAGAGCAATGAAAATACAATGAAAACAGCTCGAAACAGTACAAATCGAAAAGAGAAGCGCTACAAATAAAGGAAAACTGAGAAAAATAACCATAGAAAATTTGAAAAGTTAGACAGAAGTTACTGCAGAAAAACAGTCGTGGACGCAGCTACGCGAACAAGATTTGAAAAGTTAAACAGAATCTTTTATCATTGCAGTTCAGACAAATTGCATAAAGACCAATTATAAAAGAGCGAACAGAATCTGAGACGAGAACAACGACAAATATCCGCCATTGTGGAGTAAAATGTGCGTTGATAAATCCAATTAAAAGTTAATGCCAAACGCTAGCTTAGAAATGAATAAAATACAATTACGAGATGGTAAAGAATATAAAAACAGATATGACATCATAACAATAAAATACAGGCATGACAGGGTAAAGTATATAGAAAAAAGATACAACATGATAAGAGTAAAATACAGATACATGTAAAGAATATGGAAACAGATACGACATCATGTGAATAAAACAAAAATACAACATAGTAACTAATTTAGAAACAAAAATAACATAATAACAATAAAACATAAATACGACAGGGTAAAGAATATAGAACCAGATAAGACATCATTAGAATAAAATAGAGATATGACACGGTAAAGAATAAAATACAGATGTGATATGGTAAAGAATAAAATACAGATGTGATATGGTAAAGAATAAAATACAGATGTGACACGGTAAAAATAAAATACAGATATGATATGGTAAAGAATAAAATACAGATGTGATATGGTAAAGAATAAACTACAGATGTGACATGGTAAAGAATAAAATACAAATATGATATGGTAAAGAATAAAATACAGATATGATATGGTAAAGAATAAAATACAGATATGATATGGTAAAGAATAAAATTCAAATGGGACATGGTAAAGAATAAAATACAGATATGATATGATAAAGAATAAAATACAGATGTGATATGGGAAAGAATAAAATACAGATATGATATGGTAAAGAATAAAATACAGATATGATATGGTAAAGAATAAAATACAGATGTGCCATGGTAAAGAATAAAATTCAAATGGGACATGGTAAAGAATAAAATACAGATATGATATGGTAAAGAATAAAATACAGATGTGATATGGTAAAGAATAAAATACAGATATGATATGGTAAAGAATAAAATACAGATATGATATGGTAAAGAATAAAATACAGATGTGCCATGGTAAAGAATAAAATTCAAATGGGACATGGTAAAGAAAAAAATACAGATATGATATGGTAAAGAATAAAATAGAGATATGACACGGTAAAGAATAAAATACAGATGTGATATGGTAAAGAATAAAATACAGATATGATATGGTAAAGAATAAAATACAGATATGACACGGTAAAGAATAAAATACAGATATGATATGGTAAAGAATAAAATACAGATGTGACACGGTAAAAATAAAATACAGATATGATATGGTAAAGAATAAAATACAGATGTGACATGGTAAAGAATAAAATACAGATGTGACACGGTAAAAATAAAATACAGACATGATATGGTAAAGAATAAAATACAGATATGATATGGTAAAGAATAAAATACAGATGTGATATGGTAAAGAATAAAATACAGGTATGACACGGTAAAGAATAAAATAGAGATATGACATGGTAAAGAATAAAATACAGACGTGACATGGTACGGAATAAACTACAGATGTGACATGGTAAAGAATAAAATACAGATATGATATGGTAAAGAATAAACTACAGATGTGACATGGTAAAGAATAAAATACAGATGTGACACGGTAAAAATAAAATACAGATATGACATGGTAAAGAATAAAATACAGATATGACATGGTAAAGAATAAAATACAGATATGATATGGTAAAGAATAAAATACAGATATGACACGGTAAAGAATAAAATACAGATGTGATACGGTAAAGAATAAAATAAAGATGTGACACGGTAAAAATAATATACAGATATGATATGGTAAAGAATAAAATACAGATGTGACATGGTAAAGAATAAAATACAGATGTGAGACGGTAAAAATAAAATACAGATATGATATGGTAAAGAATAAAATACAGATATGATATGGTAAAGAATAAAATACAGATGTGATATGGTAAAGAATAAAATACAGATATGACACGGTGAAAATAAAATACAGATATGACATGGTAAAGAATAAAATAGAGATATGACATGGTAAAGAATAAAATACAGACGTGACATGGTACGGAATAAACTACAGATGTGACATGGTAAAGAATAAAATACAGATATGATATGGTAAAGAATAAAATACAGATATGACACGGTAAAGAATAAAATACAGATGTGATATGGTAAAGAATAAAATACAGATATGATACGGTAAAGAATAAAATACGGATGTGATATGGTAAAGAATAAACTACAGATGTGACATGGTAAAGAATAAAATACAGATATGATATGGTAAAGAATAAAATACAGATGTGACATGGTAAAGAATAAAATACAGATGTGACACGGTAAAAATAAAATACAGATATGATATGGTAAAGAATAAAATACAGATATGATATGGTAAAGAATAAAATACAGATGTGACACGGTAAAAATAAAATACAGATATGACACGGTAAAGAATAAAATACAGATGTGACACGGTAAAAATAAAATACAGATATGATATGGTAAAGAATAAAATACAGATATGATATGGTAAAGAATAAAATACAGATATGACACGGTAAAAAATAAAATACAGATATGATATGGTAAAGAATAAAATACAGATGTGACACGGTAAAAATAAAATACAGATATGATATGGTAAAAGAATAAAAATACAGATGTGATATGGTAAAGAATAAAATACAGATATGACACGGTAAAGAATAAAATACAGATATGATATGGTAAAGAATAAAATACAGATGTGACACGGTAAAAATAAAATACAGATATGATATGGTAAAGAATAAAATACAGATATGATATGGTAAAGAATAAAATACAGACGTGACATGGTACGGAATAAACTACAGATGTGACATGGTAAAGAATAAAATACAGATATGATATGGTAAAGAATAAAATACAGATGTGACATGGTAAAGAATAAAATACAGACGTGACATGGTAAAGAATAAAATACAGATGTGACATGGTAAAGAATAAAATACAGACGTGAGGTAGTAAAAATACAAAAATAGATAAGACAGTAAATATTACAATATAGATATAACATAGAAAATAATACAAAATAGAACATAATAAGAAAAATACGGATATTACACAGTAAATAATACAATATGATTGATGTATTTGCTACGGTTTATCAAGCATTTGTGGCTTATTTAAAACCGAAACATATTTTTTTGTAGTTGTAACAATAATACTTTCTCTTATTTTTTGGCGAGTGAATATTGCATCAATATTTTTTGGAAAAAAAAAACAAAAAAAAACAATGATTTTTTTAAGATACAAGTGAATGCAATAAACTCGACCAGAATTTGAACTCGGCTCTCCGATTTCTTATTCCGATTTCCTGTTCATTACACCACCGTCAAATCCGCGGTACAGATATGACATAGAAAAGCATACAATATCGATACAGAAAAGAATACACAAATAGATATCATACAGCAAAGGAGAATTGCTACTGATGGTCGTAATTTGACATTCAGTTATCGTTATTAGTTGAATTTTGTGTTGAAATATGTGATTACAATTTATCACCGAATTACTTACATTTATCAGGAACGAGATTATGCTGAAAAATAAATACCTGTTGGGACGAATAAAAGGTTCTTTCATCATTAGGCTACTGGGACTCACTGGTTTTAAGCCATACTGATAAGGATTCTTGGCGATCACTTTTTTAACTCCCCCCTTTTTTTAGAAAGAAACAGAATCTTTTTTACGATGAATCACAGATTGTAAATAAACTTGGAACAACAATTATTCAATATATTGTCTACAGCCATCACTAATGATACAATGAAAAACAGACAAGAAAGAGACAATAATATAACTAGTAAGGTTCGCCTTCTCCTCCCCCTTCTATTGATACGACAAATGGTAATTCTAATGCCAAGAAAATTCAAGACAAACCTGATAAAAAAAAAGCAAGAAAAAAAAAAAGATATAAAAAGATAAAAAGGAAATACTAAGACTTTAATCAATTTCAATTTCTTTTTGTTCGCCGATTTCAGTAGGAGTTATTTTTTTTTCTCAATCGTCGATCCCCGCACCTTCCCGAGCGTATTTCCGGAAACGGAAGTTCGAACCGAGACAGGCTTAGGAGGAAATCCGCTTCATTTCATCAAAGGAAAAAAAAAAAAAAGGCTCCTTTTTTTTTTGTCAGGATTCTTCATCGCTATCAGTTGATTTATTTTTTTTATTCATAGTCGCCATAAAGATTTAAATAAATAAATGCTAAGAATTCAACGAAAATACGAAATTTTTATCACATTCCGAAATAAGTTTTAGAATACCAAAATTTTTTTAAGAAAGAAGAAAATTAATTTGTTTTTAAATTAAAAAAAAATAACTGATTGTAATTAATTAAGAATACTTACCGATCATTACTTATCTAAGAGTAAAGAAGAAAACCTTTAAGCTATAATTCGGTGTATAGGTGTAAAAAGGAAAACGCTAACAGAACGGTGAACATTATTGATAGCGGGTTTAGGAGAAAAAAGAAAAAAGAAACTATAAATATTCTGATATGCCTATGTGACCCTGGAGAGCAATAACATCGCGAAACTTTTAGTCGGACATACATAAGTATTGTGAAATTTATATTTCTGTATAATAATAATTATTACGCTAGTATTCTATTGAGGACACGCCTTGCCAAGATTCTTCTCACTTGAAAATACGTTAAATTGCATAATTTGCCATATATCAATAGGCGTTATTATTATTATTATTATCTTATTGTTTCTTTTATATATATATATATATATATATATATATATATATATATATATATATATATATTCATGCATGTTTCATTAAATGATATAGACAAGTGTTGTCTATTTATTTTATGTAAATTCTTTTCATAACGTCTGATAAGCTTAACAGCATTATCATTAAATGAAGAAAGAAAATCACAATATTGATACATATTTTTTTATAATCCAATCTAAGCTTTCGGCTTACATAAGCCATTATCAAAGATGACAATTACAGGACAATATATTAAGCAATACACGGACAAGAATGTGATGATAGTCTGTTTCTGTTTACATGGATGATTTCCAAGCAACGATAAACACGTGCATATAAGACGCTGGAAGCGAAAATCGCACCGCAACTCATGACGTCACATATGACCACGCGAGAGTGAATTCGAGAAGTATTAAGTATGGGAAACCGCTGGTATAAACCGATGGTTTATGTTACCAATTATAGGCATTTAAGAATATTTGAGGAGATTTCATAGTTTATTTTGTTCAGGTTAGGTTTCAACTGTTTTTTGTATATAGATTCAAGAATTTTCAGTTTTTGTTTATTGTTTTCAATATATGTATATGTATATGTATATGTATAAAAGGAAGAGGTTATAGTAGTTCCAACGAGAGAAAAGTGTGTATATTAAAAAGAAAAGAGGAACCGCAAACGTTTTTGGTTGTAATGTGGATTTATTTTTAAAAAACAAGATAATGCTTTATTTTCCATAATTTGGCTACACGTGTTTCCGGTCTCGCGACCGTCACCAGGCAAAGGGTGGAGATTTCCACATATTATTAATTTTTTTCTTTATGTTTTTCGATGTTAAATATTCTCGATATGAGACATTCTCTTTTTCGTGTGTTAGTGACCCAAGTATCCTTCTCGAACTGACAGTGAAAAGTTCTGCGTGAAGGGTTATAAAACAATTAAGATTGGTCCGAGAAAGGGTGAAGTAGTTATCGGCATTTTTATCTTTTAATGACCCCTGTGTGTTCTTAGATTTATTTCCATTTTCGTGTGTTTTTGTCAGTATGCGTGTATATATGTGTATATTCCCTCTCCATACATACACACTGTCTCACTACGAGGAATTAGTAAACACATTTGTACACATACACACATATACACACACACAAACACACACTGCCCCATTACAAGGAATCAGTACATACACACACATACATACACACACATACTTCCCAAATTACATGGAATCAGTATAAACACACACACAAACACACATATATATTGTTTATATGTTATTTTTATAGATACAAATATTTAATTCAATGCTTTCTTTTCTTTATAGTAAACAGTGTTTATTACTTTTACCGGCCTGAGTATCTGAGAAATTTCATAGAAAATAGATATCCTCCGACAGGAATCGAAACTGTATCCTACACGGAACCGTCATATATCCTGACGTGCTATACCATTTAGCTACAGAGAAAGCGTATCGTTTGAGTCACTTAACAAAATATTATAGCATTAAATATGGAGGTTTGGCTATATCCTCCTTATTCTCCTGACTCTGCTCCAACTCAATTTTTCAGATCATTGAAACAATTTTAAGAGATTAAAAAAATAACATACAGTGTTTCTTTGCATCAACACCTGAAGAACATAACGCCCGAAGGTTCGGCAATTTGTCAATTAGATTGGATGGTGTGATCGATAATCCTGATATTTTATAGATTCTACAGTAATATGGCAAAAATACCAGGATGTAGCCAACGGAATATTGCCTACCATAATGGCAGCACATGGTTCTTGATAATGACTAAAACGTCCGAAAGTAATTGAACAAAAACAACAGTGCACACATACACTTCGAACATGTTAGCCACAACATTTACAACTTAATTAAAAATTAGAAACATTCAATAAAAAATTAAAAAGACAAACCTTTTCGGTTGAATTCAATAAAACTTGTATATATATATATATATATATATATATATATATATATATATATATATATATAAATAATCAGGCATTACGCCTACTGACTCTTTTCAGTGAATATTTATGAGAGAAGATGTTTGGAAGAAGTAAGTAAGCCGGAAAATGTAACAGAGAATGTCCAAGAGATATATTACCCAATGTCTGTTCGCTTCAACACGGGACTTATTTATTTTCGCTTTTATCTGTCTTAGCTTCAGGCTGCTGTCTTAACTTCGCATCTTGTCACGTGATCAAATAGATCCGCCATATTTGCCTTCTACTTGTTTTCAGAAAAAAATGGATGTGTGGATTATAAAAAAAAAAACATGCGTTTGGCTAGAATCTGATGATTTGATTGGACACTGTCAAGTCTGAGAATGGTAGCAAAAGCTTTTTTCTGTCACTGCCACATAAAGGTAGGTTGTGTGAAACGAGTTTTTTTGACACCAAAACAAGGTAAAATGTTC
>CAHIKZ030001001.1:3050000-3057500 GCA_903632075.3 Acanthosepion pharaonis | reverse complement strand
CAATGTAAAAAATTCTAGTCACCCTGAAGTCTTTATTTCTACATCAACACAGTTTATGTCTACAAAGCTCCGTTTCTGATATCAAGGAATCTTTCTCCATAAATATAGACAATTATCTATCTAATTTTCTTTCTTTCTCTCTCTCTCTCTCTCTCTCTCTCTCTCTCTCTCTATCCATCCATCTATCTATCTATCTATCTATCTATGCAATCATGTAGATGCACGTATAGACTTCTCGGCAAGTAGTTGTCTCCAAGTTTAGAACTGACCCGCATGATCCATTAAAGGTGTAACAATAAGCATTTACGTTGAGTTCATTTGGTTAAATTTGCAGCAGTTAAAAAGAAACAAACAATTCTATTAAGAATTTCGTTTGAATTTATACACATGTTGTCTGCGACTTTGTTTGCTATTATGGTGCCATTTCAGTTCCTCCAAAAATGATATTAACCAACAGAAAATTCAAAGAACTGAGAAAGACTTTTTCCTCAAAATAGTGCTTGCGGATTTTATTTTTTAAGTTACAAGAGCATTTTTAGTATTTTTCAAAGCAAATGAATACAAAACGTTTGAGAAGTTTCACGAATATCTAAAAAAGAAAAGAAAGAAGTCAAATTTGAGAAGAAAGGCGTCTTTCGCGTTTTCTAAAAAATGCAAAACAAACAACGCAAGAATAAGAAGCAGAAAAAGTTTGTTTTTTTCTTCTGGAATCTAAATATATTTATATCCCCATATATTTTTTGACTTATTTATTTTGGAAGAGAACGGACGGTTAGGATTTCCAAAATAACGTTCTTGGTGGAGACATCGGTAGCAA
Source organism: Acanthosepion pharaonis (assembly GCA_903632075.3). NCBI lineage: Eukaryota > Metazoa > Mollusca > Cephalopoda > Sepiida > Sepiidae > Acanthosepion > Acanthosepion pharaonis. The sequence goes on along the minus strand of CAHIKZ030001001.1, from coordinate 3,056,683 downwards.
ATTTGTTTACGTTGCCAAATTGTCTCAAGTCCCTGAAGAAAATTGAACCAGGAAAATAGTCTTATTACTAAACAAGCGGTGAAAAAGAAATTTTCCAAAAATCATATGCAGATTTCTCAGATGTTTTCTAAACTTATTTTTGCCGGGCTTCGGTGAAGACGCCCAAAGCGACTTTGGTTTCCCCTCAAGTTTGACAATAATCTATAAATAGATTGGAAAATGTGTGTAAAATTTATTTCAAGACATATGAATTTCCTTAGAGATGATTTCAATAGTCAGTTTGTACAGGGTGACCCCCCAAAAAACGGGAATTTTTGAAGTGCGTATTGCCAGACATGAGTGGCAACACTGCGAGACGGTGACCTTAAGCAAGTAAACATTTCGTCTGTGGCACCATGCATCCGGACGATTTGAAAGAAATATTTATAGATATATGATTTGCTTTTTTACGGTTTATCAACCATTTGATAATTATTTAAGGCCGAAAAATATTTTAGGTTTTAAGAATAATTCTTTCTTTGCATTCAAGCGATTTGGGAGAAAGAAAGAGAAAACGAAGAAGAAAGAAAGAAAAAGTAATACCAGACGGGTCATAGGCGAACACACACACACACGGCTTAAGAGACGGAAATGAGGAGGAAAAAGGTTATAGTTGATAGGTATCAGATGTCGAAAATATCTAGGTCACCTACGAACAAGCGTTGACCGATTTCCGCTTGTCCACGAAAAATGGAATTTTGTTATCAATTGGATGTCACCCAAAAGAAGAAATCCATTGTTGAACATTGACGAAACACAGACAGTCTTCCCTGTGTTAAAAAATCCCACACAAGAAGTTTTCACTGGCTAAATTTTTCTTTCTTTTGACAGAATAAACGTTTGCCCTGTGATAATAAAGATTTTTGTTATCAACCCATGGGCCGAAAGGAAAATGAAATATTTTTATTTTTGCTTTAGAGACGCCAGGTAGGTTAGGAAAATTTCTTTCTTAGATCATGTCCAATTAGCGATAAACTGCTTGACAAACGCCACGTGTTAAAGCCGAGAGTGTCACATCAGCCGCTCATGATAAGGGCGATTTAATTAATTTTTTTTTTAGTTAAGCAAGGTATTTCTTTCCCAAAACAAAGCCACGGGTTATTCACGCCCGACTATGATGTCATTGGCCAAGTGGATCACATGACGCACAAAGGAGGAGGAAAGATACCCGACCAGGACCTCATTGGCCGAGAGCGGTCACGTGACGCACGAAGAAAATTAGTCGACGCCTCTATCAGAGTGTAAGTGTGAGAAGCCGGTACGAAGAAGTGGGGAAGTTAGTGCACGCCCCTCAGAAGCACAGTGAGAGAGTGGGAGTGAGAAAGGAGTTACCAAAAATGGAAAAGAGGGGAAAATCCCTAACCAGAAATAAGAAGGGTGGATACGTATTTAGAATTATCGAAGAACCCCTGGTGCCGACAGACCCACCCCAGTTTTGACGGCGTCAATAAAAACGAAGCCCCACCAGACAGAAATCAGTTTGAGTTCAGCCGCGGACCCTGGCGAGAAGTTTTGAGCCCCGGACGACAAGCAGAGATGAGCGCCCAGTGTTGAAACCGCATCAAGATAGCTGACCAAGATTCACGCACACTTTTGGACTCTTCTTCAACCAAGAACAAGTAGTTTGAAGAGCGACTTAGAACCAGACCACAGAAATAAGTTTTCTCGACTTTCCGAAACACAAATTTCTTAGAGGGTAGACAACTTGAAGCGTTAGAATTTGCCTAGCGAAAGCGTCGTGCCACAATCCACAGAACGGGTCGGGAAGTAGACATAGTCCTATGTACCGAACAAATAGACATAAAAAGTTTGTTACCTTTTTCTTTGATACTTTAAACTGTGTGAGTTTTCATTTTATTTTCTTTTATACATATTTGTGTGTTATCACCCCCGTTGAACTCAGCTTGCATTACGGCCCCAACCCCTGTTTGATCTCGTTTGTCTAAGATCAATTCACAACGTGGGTAGGCAGACTGGAGATTAGTACAGTTACCCTGGTAACCAGGCGTTGGAAGCAGGTTTGGAACGGCGAGGCTGGTATCAATCTAACCAGATTCCTACCTGAATCACCAAAGGGTTAGAACGTCACGTTTGGAGCAGCGACACCCGGACGGAGCAGCGAGGAGCGAACAGAAGACGTCACAGTCATTTAGAATTCAAGATGAAATTCACAGTATCCCAGTTGAGATGTTGCAGAAGTCAATGAGGAATCTCAACAGCAGATTTCAAGAATGCATTCGTACAGGAGGACGCCATCTACAGGACGTAATTCTTAAAAAATGAAAATTCCATCATTGTTTTTTTAAATGGCATGTTTTAAGATTTCAATTACTATGAATAAAATATTTTTCTTCCATTACTCTTGGTTTTATTGGATTGTTAAAAAGTTCCCGTTTTTTGGGGTCACCCTATATATTGAATTCAGTTTTGTCTGTAGGAAACAAGTGGCATATTTTAATTGGAAGACGCCAAATCCTTTTGTTTTGAATTATGTAGTTCAAAAATTCAAATGTAACATCAATTGTTAGCTATTATCTTTTTTATTCTTATTTTGTTATTATTCTGGCTCCTTAATAATGTTATTCTTTTTTTCTATTACAGTGTAGCCCGGATATAAGAGAGTTGTCGGGACCGGAGAAGAAGTCTCTTATATCCGGGTTTCTCTTATATCCGGGTTTGGTCTATTTATATACATTAACACAGGCTCTAATTTGGGACCAGAGAAAATCTCTCTTATATCCGGGTTTCTCTTATATCCGGGTCTCTTATATCCGTGTTACACTGTATTTCACACTTAGTAATCCTTTGTGCCTTTACTGTCTTGCTTGGTTTGAAAACATAAATAAATGTTAAGTAACTCTGCTGCTGATACGATGTAATCCATTATTGCTTGCAGCATGATCGGGTCATCAGTTGAGAAAGATGGTAGGATGAAAATCCCAACAGAATTAAAAATAAAACGGAAGAACCTTCTTGTAAGGTCAACAGATATCTAGCGCAATGAGTGAAACTGGGACTCTATACCTATTTAAGAAGCCAGTACAGTGATAGCACAAAATCGTTAGGCGTTCTACACTGAAGTCAACGGCAAAGTCAGAGACTTCAACCGATGGAATTGACGGCCACTTGTGAGAGACCAAGGTGTACCTTCATGTTGTAGGACATCGGATGTACTTTGACCTGAAGAAGAATGGCTTCTATAAGGTTTACTAGTCTAAGACATGATACGCAGGAGTTAATATATCTCAGGTTTTCAATCCAGAGATGTGAAGGGAACTAGTCACACACGGTTATGAGATTAATGATGATGATGATGATGATGATAATTTTTCATTTAAATTTATTTGTTAACCCATTTAAATTTATTTGTTAATCTATTATGTTTTATATTTGTGCCTTATTAGGATTTAGTAAGATCAAGAGTTATCTCTGCTATTCCGATTATCTTTTGGTATTACGTAATATCACATTTTTGAAAAGCGCTATTTTCAAAGAAATCAATTTACTTTGTCTCACGATCCTATTATTTAACTAATCGATAGAAAGTGATATCAACAAATCGAGTTGAAATTCTCGTCGATTTTCTTTTGTAATATCCGTGAAAAGTCTGGAATACATCTTGCTCCAGCTATGGGTTAAATAGTAGAGTAGACTAGACTCTCTTGCCTTGTCTAGCATCCAACCTAGGAAAAGTAAAACTCGAAATTCAAACCAACCCTCTACCACCATTATCTGTGTGATCATGGAATTTAGCTCTAAATCTGAACAGTTAAGCTACAAAAGGCGAAAGCGACGTGAGATTGCATCATTTTTATAATGGTATTTGTAAGCTTATTAGCTGTTTCCTTATATGGAAACGTTCAGTATTCATTGACCGAACAGCGAGTGTTATTTCCGGTTGAAATTTATAAAATCATTCATCTAAAATTTTTTCAGCAAAATAGGTTTCCTAAGTCAAGTAGTTGTTATAGCTCTTTCATGATGGGAACTTTCTTCTTAACCTTTTGTTTGAAATAGTGTGGACGTCCGGGTAGCTGTTACCGCTCTTCCCAGTATTGATGTGGGCTTTACTTCCTCGCTTTTTGTTTGAAGTAGTGTGGAACGTCAACGTCTTAATTATGTCACATTCTCTTTGATTTACATGTACTACCCATTTTAATTCGCGCTATTGTTGAACGCCCTCAAATGTGGTTTCTGTTATTTGGTACAGTTCTTCATATATCATCAGTCTAAGTTGTTTCAAGAACAATGTTCCTTGATAAGACCAACACCTTTTATTAACTTGAAGTCATTTTAACTATTTATCTGAGAAAGAGGTTGTATATACCTGACAGTTTAGATATTTCTGAACGAGTTTGGCATCATGCAAAAAATCGATATGAAAGTATCGATCTGACAAGATTCGCTAAGTATATGACTCGAGTTTTAAGGTTGATGTTTTGGCTTTGTAGCAAGTTGCGGTATTGGGTGAAACTACGTCTTGCGCAGCCTATTCTATGCTCAATTTCCATATCTTCTATACTAAATTTATTATCACCGATCCATACACCGTGGTATTTGAATGGTTAAGTATTTACTAATTCCAGATTCTGAATTTTTATGATGGATTCAGCATATGTGCCATCACTGCTTTTATTCCAAATCCAGATCATAATTTTTTTTTGTTTTAGAAAGGTTTTAAAAATCTTGAATGCTATTTCTTCCAATACTTGACTGGGGATGTTAATTATTTGTTCAAGATCATTATTATCCCAACTATGAACATCTATGTCATCAGCATAGCCCCACTCATTATCAGTACATTGTTAAATAAACATCTTATATTAAATAAAATAACTGTCTATATTTCTGAGATGAGGTATTAATTACATTATTTACATTATTCGGACTATTGTCCTAATCTTTGTCGCCATATTTATTACAACTTTTAGGCCGTTGTACGCTCCGGCCTCCTTCAGGTGGCTGGAATGTCGAACTGAACCCTTTATTTCGCTCACTGGGGTAGACTGTTCTAGTTCCGTGTCATGTTTAATGGATGTCAGTTATCAGTTATCTCCTGTTAATTTTCCCTCTCAAAGTTCTCCACCGCCTTAACCGGGTATTGAACTCACACTCTTTGGGTCCTGTCAGTTGATCTAACCAACGCTTTTACACATGGCGCAGTGACAGGACCCAAAGAGTGTGAGTTCAATACTCGGTTAAGGCGGAGAAATTTGAGAGGGGAATTAACAGGAGATAACTGACATCCATCACACATGGCACGTGGAACTAGAACAGTCTACCCCAGTGAGCGAAATAAAGGGTTCAGTTCGATATTCCAACCACCCAAAGAGGGCCGGAGCGTACAACGGCCGAAACGTAGTAATAAATATGTTGACAAAGATGAGGGCAATACTCCGAATAATGTAAATAAAATAACTTTCACTGCAGAAGAGACTGTCAGATTTTCGTCGACGCTAACAGTCTCCTATTTTCCCTCGACGCGTCGTTACTTGCTTGTTTATTTTTTTAAATGGTTCGACATTCCAATAACTGTTCAGAGTGCATAAAATATTCTTACTTCCCATTTGGTTTCCAATATGATGGCACGAATGTTCTGCTTTTTGCATACTCCTCCGATATGAATTGTGGTCTCAGCACAATATATATATATATATATATATATATATATATATATATGCTTTATTTCTTATTTTCAATGTGTGTGTAACAATACAATCAACGTACGATGTACATGGGTCCATAAGACAAAGTAAATTGGCGTAATGTAAAACGGAAGAGAAATGTATATTATTGTTCGTGATGTCGTGTCGAGAACAAAGAAAATAGAATTTATACGTGGATGGTGGGTGACATGAAGTCTGGTTGCAATTTTTATGACTTGTTCATTGGCAGTCAGGCGAAATCCACAGAAAGAGATTTTTTTTTTTACTAACTTCTATTCCTTAGATAACGATACACATGTTTGGTATCGGTAGACAGAGCAACAGACACGATTCTCTTTCTAGTTTCAATGCACACGTTAAACTGAAAGCATTCTGGACAGGTTGTAATGCAAGAACCGAAATAAAACTTGATATTCGACATATCTGAACAAATCTCAATAACAATATATATATATATATATATATATATATATATATATATATATAAAATTCCAAGAGGATAGAATCCAGGTAGAACTCAAAAAAAAAAAAAAAATTAAATATTAAGTAAAAATATAATAAAAAGACTTAAACACTAATATTCCATGATTATAATTTATTACATTGGAATCGTAATTATGATGCAATTCATCAGACCTACAAATTCAAAAAGGAATCGGAAAAAAATTACTTCGGGTATAAAAAATAAAATTTTAGTGAGAGTGTATATATGAGAGTGGGAGACAAGTGTGAGAAGGAAATGAAAGCTTTAGAGAGGTGTAACGAACAAAAGAAGAACTGGAAGGCCTAAAGGTGAAGGTGGGGATAAAAATTTAATAGAAATAAGTTTTAAAGAGAGGAGTTAAATAACGGTTTAAATGAGTGAGATACAGATAAATATGAATTATTTTCCGATGCATAATTCATTGCTGAATCGCTGACCTAAATTAAAATTAAGAAACAGACACCGGAAACGAGTGTATACATTTGTGGTGACAC
>CAHIKZ030001001.1:3040000-3045000 GCA_903632075.3 Acanthosepion pharaonis | reverse complement strand
ATAGGCGTAAAAAAACAAAATATATATATATATATATATATATATATATATATATATATATATATATATATATATCGCAAAGGAAAAGTCTTGACACGTCATCGAAGAATACGGTAATAAATTTATTTCGAAGGATAAGTTTTAATATCTGCCTCATCAGACCGAAATTACAAAATGGTTTAAATTTATCCGTACAATATATTTAAAATTATTTAAAATTAAATCACAAAAGAACAGGAAGTAAATGTCTAAATTACTTGACCTAGAAACATTTTCCTCGGGATTTGCATTATTGAAAAAGACGACCGTCCAATATATATATATATATATATATATATATATATATATATATATATATATATATATATATATATATATGTGTGTGTGTGTGTGTTGTGTGTGTGTGTGTGTGTGTGTGTGTGTGTGAGTGATAGACTCTCCCGTCGATTTTGACATAATAAGATCCGACAATCTCATTCAGTTTTTATTTTTGTGTCGTATATGACACTTTAGTCTCGCTAGTGACCTGCATACAAATCCAGTTGGTCAGTGTGTGTGTATAGACCTGGTATCCCCTCCGAAAGTAGATTCTACATTCTTGTGTAGAGGTCTAAGGTACTTTTCCCTCTGAGGTATGTCTTTATATGGAGTCATCATATGGTTCTGTCCCACGCGTACTCTGACCACTGATATCCTCCATCATCTTCGCATCTTGCTTCTCCGAAAGACACGTATTTATAGGAGAAAGTGAATACTATTGCAGCGTATTATTTGGAAACTGTCTATATCCGATATCGAGCAATGTTCTAAAAATATAGCAAATCTTAAACAATATATATTGAAGATTTTTCGGCTTTACTTACTTGGCAAAATCAACATTTCAGTAACAAAAATATAAGATTATTGATTTTGAAAAGTCGGTCGGGTCGTGAATGTTTCAGTAAACTGTTTTATTGACTACGCGTTTCGCCTTTGTTGCATAGGCTTTTTCGGGTCAGAATGAGAGAAATCTCTGTATCTGTGCATTTGTGTTTTAATATTAAATCAGCAGTTCTCAAGTAGGGTATCTACGCAGACGACACTCTCACGAACTCCTGTCTTAATAGTAAATCATGCATTGCTGACATTACTGACCGTTGGTCTAGAAAAGGACCTTCAATACAGTTAAATGTAACCACCTCTTCTACTCCAACAGTTAATTCTCTCACACTTCCCAACAATGGAACTCCCTTCCTCTTACTTGCTTCCCTGACAGATATAATCTTCAAAAATGTAAATGTAATGACAACAGACATTTTCTGATGCTTTGATCCCCGTTCTTTTTATTCTTTCTTCAATTCCCCCTCCCTATGCCAAGTCTTTTCTCTTTCACTGTCTGTCATAGTGGAACACACCTATTCTATAGTTAATAGAATCTCCCACCTATAATAAGTAGGAGTAGTAAGAGTAACGAGTCAGTCGGTCAGTGAGTCGATGTTGGACGACAGTTAGTCGAATACTAAAGTATCAGCGACCACAACTAGATTAGTCTGCGTCATTACCTATTATATCAAGTTCCTAACGTTTTGTACGTCGAAGCTATTTTAGGACCGACTTAGTACAAATACAAGCCTCCACTGTGAAACCACTCCACAACACTGTATGTAACCTCTTGTGTACTAGTGTCACTCCCGCCTTGTTTGTGGTAAATGTTCATAAAATAATTAAAAAAAATTGTTAATATCTGTTTGTTAAACAGGCGTCTTCTCGTCATAATGAAAGAACAAAACTGCGTGATTTATTTTTGTACAAAAGTCTTTATTGCTTGTCTGTTAATTTGGCGTCTATGGGTCGGAATGAAAGAAGACAATTGCGTGACGTTTTTTGTATTAAAGTCACCAATATCAGCAGGACTTGAAATTTGCCTATTCCGCTTATACCCCGGGTTACGCATGCTACCAGCTCGCATACTGCATTGTGCCGCAATTGCTTTTGCTATGTCCGGTGATATTATGTATGAGTCTGGTCTTAGGATTATCGTCGGGATCTGTGAGATTAGTGCACTCTCAATGCATTTTCTTCTTAAGGAATCTTTTCCTTTCCTGATCAGACTGACATTTATTAAGTCGAAATTGTGGGCATATTTGTCTCCTACTAACACACGCACACATACACACACATACACACACACACAAACACACAAACACACACACACACACACACATATATATATATATAGTGATTTTCCAAGCGTAGGTTAGATGTGGCTCACTACTCAGTCGTAATTGTTCTAGCGAGCCAAGCTTGCTAACCATTACACCGGTATACCTATATATATATATATATATATATATATATATATATATATATATATATATATATATATATATATATATATATATATATATATATATATCCGGCGATCCGCTTAGGTGAAACCTTGGTAGGTTTGTCTGGCTCTCTAGGTTTAACTAGGTCTGCTCTACTTAACATATTGAGCACTTTATTTAGTTATTTTGCTTACTCGTATCGGGTTTTTTATCTTTGGACTTTCATGCTAGACGATTATTTTCGGCTGACGTACATGTTCTTTGTTCTTTCTTTTTTTATATATTTTTTCCCTTTGGTATTGGTTTGATTATTTGCAAATCAAGACACCGAAGGTTTTCCGGACGGGTATAATTTCTTATACTTATAAGATTACTACTACTAATATATATATATATATATATATATATATATATATGTGTGTGTGTGTGTCTGCTTGTGTCTTTGAGAATTTGCTAGTGAAGTTTATTTGATCTTCGAGAAATACCCCCCTATTATGACCTTACGTCAGGCAAAGATATGAGAATTTCAGTAAATAGCCCTTAACTGTTTGAACGCTTACTGCATCATGATGTTTGGAACTTCGAAGTTGGCAATTCTTTAAATTTTATGCACAGTGAGTGCGATATTTCTGTAGAGTTGTGCAAGGCGGAATTGGCAAACCGAATGGTAGTTAGTATTTAAAAGGCAAAACAATTTCTTGTTTAGCCTTTTAGGTTCATTCTAATGTATCCCGAAAAGTGTTAAGGTTTCCATCTCCTGTTCTGTCCTCAAATATTGCCACAAAATGTATCTTCACTGATTTAACTGTGATTGATGGACAGAAAATAATAAGCGCGTCAGCATTTCACCAAATCATTCTATTTTAGCTATTTTATATGACAGACAATAGGAAAAAAACTTTTATTCAATTTAGAACAAATTTCACAACTTTTCTTTCTTTAATCGGGTATATGTGGGTCATAGAACTCGACACCACTTCATCTCCATTATTCGCTAAGACAGGTTATCCACAATTCTGTAGCTGTTTTCTTCGTAATGTTCTCTATGTGTTCTTGTAAATCATTCTTGGGCGTCCTCTCCTGTTTTTGCCATGCTCGGGTTGGTTGGATCGAATCTTGATACACCGTTGTTGGTTGCCCTTAAGCAGTGGCCTGTGGTTCGCAGTTGTCGCGCAAAGGTTGTCAGGGGTTGTCGGTTGAATGATGGTTATGTTCGTTTCTAAAGCAGTCGGCTCTTTTCGCACGATTGAAAAAAAAAAAGAAATCGACCTGACACTACAAACTGACGCGTGAAGACGCAATATTTACAAAAAAAAAAAAAAAAAAGCAGTCGAAAACAACCAAAGAAATACAATGGAAATCCAGACACAAGCCTACACACCCACCCACACACAAACACACACAGTGACACAAACACACCAACACACACGACCCCACACTTTGATATTGGGTTGTAAACACCGAAAGTTTCTTATATGCAGATTATTTTTGGAAACCAGAAAAAATTTTCGAACCCCATAAAAACTTCATTGGTTTTTAATCAAACTAACATAAATTAAAAATTCCTACCCAAATACACGCAATACACACGCATACATATTTATGTCATTTTTTTAATACTTACTGCTGAGAAAAAAAAATAGCCGTCATAGATGTGTCGCCAACAAATAGAGCGTCACTAATGACAGGTCTTAAGAAGGTTCATGGAGCCAATGAAAACATTATCAATACGCCAGAGCCCCTCCCCTCTAAGTATCTTACGATATCACTTGACTTTATTACTTTGCCGACACAGTCTGGGAATGCTGGATGAATGATACAGTCTCCTTATTAGATATTCTGGTATTTATATCTTCCCAGTAAATATTCATAAGCCTAGAAACGAACCATTAATGCAATGGCGTGAGAGTTGAATTAACTGACCAGACGACAACGTTAAAACGCTGAGCGGTGAACGTGAACTCCAGCTGGAAATTAGTGTCGACATCCTACATTGCCCTGTTTGAAATGGCAGACATTTTTTTTCCTTTCGTGGATCTTGTACCTCTTGTCGAAAAGCAAATAATCATTTGTACTGTGATATTTTCCCAACAATCGATTTTCCGTCCCAGTTCAAGTTTTACGACTTTGTAGACACAAACAACCAATTTTAGTGCGATGGCTTTGCACTTTAGAAAAGAGTACAGATCTATCTCTCTATCTATCTATCTATCTATCTATCTATCTATTTATGTTTATTATCTATTCATCTATATATGTGTTCATTATCTATCTATCTATCTATCTATCTATCTATCTATCTATCTCTGTGTTCATTATCTATTTATCTATCTATTTGTGTTCATTATCTATCTATCTATCTATCTATTAAAAATTTATACAATGTGAATGGGAATGTTAATATTAGCTGTTGCCTTATAAGAAAACATTTGACATTCATTGACCGAGATGTCGGTTTAAATTAATTAAATCTTTATCCTAAAACAATTTTTCAGGAAAATACGTTTCTGTTATTTGTTACAATTCTTTGTTTGTGACTCTGAAGCGCCAGTCCCGAAGCTTTGAAAAAAGGTTGCCCTAGCTAAGACGAACATGCACGCTAAAAACCAGTTTTAACCAACGATCTGGGAAAGCGGGTTGTATACAGCTGACAGTTTAGATATTTCCTAACGGGTTTTCCACGACGCATAA
>CAHIKZ030001001.1:3027500-3035000 GCA_903632075.3 Acanthosepion pharaonis | reverse complement strand
GTCTTCACGGACGTTGGTTGAAGCAATTCGCCTTCTGGGTGTTGATCTGTCTGTTTATCAAAGAACAACCCAAGACATGCAAACTTATGTGACGACCTTTATTATTAATAATGGTCTTTTAATGGTCTGACATTACAAATTGGCTTATCTCTTTCTTTCCTTTCTTTTTCAAGAGTGTCTAATTTGCTTTCCACAGGAGAACTCTTTATCCTCTCTTTAATGTGCTTGCACCCGAATACTATAACCTCATGTCTGGGTAGCTAAGTGGCTCTTAGATGACACGAAGTAAATTACTTTAGCTGATTGTGTGTCTGGTCGAAAGCAGACATGCGTTCGATCTGTGGGGATGGTCAGCCTTGTTCTAGAGTCTTCTTTCAAGGTTGGAACAACTGATTGTGATCGCAGTGGGCCACTGTATTGATGAGGATGTGTTTCTTTCAGGTGTTGGATTACAAATTCGATCTGACTGGGTGTATCGTCACAGGGCCAGCGGAAACTGTTTGGTGATCAAAGTTATCGCGTGAAATTTAGCTTAAGTTTGAATATACTGAGAAATCAAAGTAGAATTGAGGAGTACAGTTGAAAAATAACAACATTTCTGGACTGACTTTTGGCTAAAGTTCTTTCAAGTAATCTTATGTTTAGTTCAACTGTACGTTTTTTAGCAGTGAACAGGGATGGGTGCTTCTTATTTTAACTGATCCTAATAGTTCAAACTAGTTGAACACTTAAATAATGAGTTTTATGCTCAGACAATTCTAGATATTACATTTATTGCAAATTTTTAACATTATTCTTTAATATATACATCAGTTATAATTCACACCAATTTTAAAAGTAGCTAGAACATGTAGATCTTTATACGAACTCTGCTTTCTGTGTTTACATGAAAAACTGGAAATTATCAGATTTTTTTTATAAAAGTTCTTCATTAAATCAATGACGTGAATTAACGGTAAATTGTAGACATAGCCCACCTTTTAGATTTTGATTTAAGTTTTGTATTAATCTACTGTTAGTATTATTAAGATTTTATATGGCTGTACTGGTATTCAGTTACTATTTTTGACATCTTGCATTGATTACTTGTTATTATTAAGATCTTATATGGATGCTCTTTACTTAATGGTTGAATATTAATTTGCGAAATAATTCTATACGTTTAAATTATTTACTAGTTTCTTAAATAGGCCTCTTATTTATCAACTATAAAAAATAATTTATGTACGAAACTCACAAAGCATATAACGAGTTAGAATTAGGTTCAATTACCTCCTTAACTCCTCTGCTTTTATTTCTTGGGAAAGTTGAATATCTGTCTTGTATACACTTTACGAAATAACGTAACCCTCTATATCAGTTTTAATCTAATGCCTTGGATCTGTTTACAGACAACATCCTGTTATGATCCATTTCTAGAAAATGTTCTTTTCCGCTTAGTTTGAATTTGACGTGGATCATATTGGATTGGTTAATCACGTTAAAGCCATCTAGTCTATAATTTTTTCTTGAAAAAATAGGAGATATTTTGCTTTTGAAATTACATTAATCGTTCAATCGCCGGTAATTTACAATCGCTTGATGAGAAACATTGAGATACGGTGAGACACGACTGCAATTATGTAGCTATTTTTAACATGTTATTTAATATCCTAATATATATATATATATATATATATATATATATATATATATATATATGTATGTGTGTGTGTGTTAAAAAGAGAGAAACTGAAAACATTTTTGGTTGTAATGTGGATTTGTTTTAGCAGGAACACGCACGCACACACATATTATAGGAAGACATCTCTCATTAACACATCTCCTATCACCACCTCTCAAACCAAAACTAACGTTTTTATTAACACTTAGGCAGAAATTCATTTTTGCCGACAGTCTAAATAACAAATACAGGAGACGAACAATAAGACATTAAAAGAACATAAGGAAAATTTATTACTTTTAAGGTCACGAGACCGAAACATGTGTAGCAGAAATATGAAGAATAAAATATAAAATATATACCAAATATATATACCAAAACGAATCCTCATATTAATCAAAAATATTTTTATGGTTTCTGTCTTTTTTAAAATAGGCTTTTTTCTCTCGTTGGAACAACTATAATCTTTTCCATATATATATATATATATATATATATATATATATATATATATATATATATATATATATAGATAATATTAGTGGAAAATATACATACATATGAAAAATATATATCTAAAAAATTCCCATACATGTATATTTTCAGAAAAAAATTTTTCCAAGAGGAAGGATCCAGGTAGAACTCAATGTCTAGGACAGAGTAAGGATATAATAAAAAGGCTTAAACACTAATATTCCATGGTCATAATTTATTCCATTGGAATCGTAAATACGATCCAAATCATCAGACCTACAAATTCAAAATGAAAACAGAAAAAACAACTCCGGAAATCAAAAACGAATTTAGAGAAAGAGTAAGTATGAGGAGGAGGGACATGAAACCTTAACAGAGAGAATTTTAGGAGATGTGGGTGGGGTGGGGGAATTTAAAAGAGGGAGAAAGAAAGTCGACGGATGTCTAATGCATAAAGATACATTTCGTGGTGACATACATACATCACAGACAATTAGAAGTTAGGATAGGAGGTAGGGGGGGAAGGGAAGAGGTGGGGGAGAGAGATGGGACGAAGGAAAATAAAATTGTGTTTACTTAAAGGGCCGCTTTGTAATTGAGAAAATTAGTATAGACTCCAGGTTAGAAATCAAATATAAATATATGAAGGTGAATATAAAGATTGTCTTATTTAGCAAGGACCAAATATTTCTATGTTTAAAACACATACTAATACACACAAAAAACAATACAAGTAGGTACATACACTTAGGCATGTACTCACACACACACCCAGACATACGTGTACATACACATGCACACACATACACACATACATATATATATATATATATATATATATATATATATATATATATATATATAGAGAGAGAGAGAGAGAGAGAGAGAGAGAGAGTGAAAGGGCCATCAGTAACACCAAAATTGTCCAATTGTTAGATTAAGTTTTGACCAGTTGTATCTTTTAAATGATTTAAAATATCTTACTGGAATTCTTCGAGGTTTTTATAACACTACTGGACATATACCTTGGTACAATTACTTTCCAAACTTACTGGAAGAAATCGATCATAAACGAAAATGACATGTTCATCATTAATTAATTATTGCTAAGGATCGGAAGCTCATGAAGCATTAAAATAAAGTTCAAATATATATTTATTATTCCAGGATGATTTTTTATCTTATTCAAGATCATCCTCGCCCTCTGACCTTCTTTCTATCCTGGAGTAACAAGGTACCTCACACGTTTCACCTACGATTTCATTTTCAAGTCGTTTTTTTTTACTGCTCTTTAGACTGAAACTCCTCTCTCACGTGCCAAACGTCTTATGACTTGAGTTGGATCTTTTCTGATTGATAACTTTAGCTCTAAGTTGAAATGACGATCGCTCTTGCTGTTCCCTCTATTTTAAAATTATTCACTGTTCTCTTGATGATTCTGGAATGGATTTTGAAGATGAAAACCAGAGTATTAATGTTGGTACCATTACTGAAAACCTGAATGATCTTTTTCCGCTGATCATTTCTCAGTTGGGAAGACAGTTGGTCTGATACAAAACAATTTTAACCTATTCTCTTTCTAGTTCAATAACTCAAAGGATTTTTCAGTGATTCATACGAAAATGGTGTCAAAATAGCTAAACGTATTATCTGAAAACCCAGAAAAAAATGAACTAAATTATTTTAATGTTTTTTTTTTAATTAAACATTTTGTGGATAATTATGCTGTTACAGTTAGTTGCACAGTGGATAAAAGCGTTGGTTAGATCCAGTGACAGGGCAGAAAGAGTGTGAGTTCAATACCTGGTTAAGGCAGTGGAGAACTTGGAGAGGGCAGTTAACAGGAGATAACTAACAACTGACAGCCATTAAACATGGTACGTGAAACTAGACCAGTCTAACCCAGTGAGCGAAATTCTAACCATCTGAAGATGGCCGGAGCGTACAACGGCCAAAACGTTGTAATAAATATGGCGACAAGGATGAGGACAATAGTCTGAATAATGTAAATAGTGTCAATCACAAGGGATCAGGAAGTAAGTCTAAACTGCCTGACCTAGAAAAAATTAACCGTGCATTTAATTTATTGAATAGATAAGTAGGGAAGCAAAGTGTCACTACACTGAATTATATATATATATATATATATATATATATATATATATATATATATATATATTGAAATTAAATTTCTTTCACCTCTTCTTGCTTTTAATCTTTACTGACATTAGTCTAGTTGACCATTGCTTCCAAATAGTGAGTTCTTACCATATGGGTGCCTCATGTTTGTGGCCTTGTGTCAGACTGAACTAAACTGAGTAAGTAGAAACACTTATTTGGTCTATCTATGTTTTCCAGTCGCGATGAAGTTCGTGGGGCACATCATTCTGGTCAGTATCTCTCTTATTGCAGGTGGAGTAGGAGGGTCAGGGTTGATGCCTGAAGTGTGTCAGAAGGGATATGTCGGTAGAAGGGAGTAGTTTTTGCCCCAGTCTTATGTACGCATGGGACTCTCACTTTAAATACGAAATTGTGTCACATTCCATTTGAGTTGGCGCGCTTATTGATACTTTTCCCTACTTCCTATAATCTTTTTAAAAATTTTTACGCAACACTTATTTCGATTAATAGCTTGACTTAGAACGATTACTTAGCTACCTATGTAAATGCAAAAAACAATCATTGTTGATAATAATATAAGTGACAGATACCTATAAAAATGCACTGTTGATTGTTTATGGATAATTTGTTTAAATAACGCACTGTCTATAGTTTCCATCATGTGGCAATAATTATAAGTAAAATGATACCCTAAAATAAGTAACCAAGTAAGCCTTTTAAGTTTGCTTTATCCATTTTTCCTTTTCTCACTTTTCTCCTTCCTTTCTGTCTACAGTACTTTTTTTTTAGTTTCAACTTCTTTTTTTTAGTTTTCTTTTGGTTTCATTTCTTTTTATTTTGTTTTTTTTTTTTAAATCATTTTTCTCCCTTGCTTCTACTTATTTTCTCCATTTTTTTTACTCTTTTCATTTTATGCTTGAGTTTCAAGTTTCTTATCTTTCTTTCTTTCTTTCTTTCTTTCTTTCTTTCTAGTTTCCTTTTCAGTTTTGCCGCCAACTTCCTTTTTGAGCCTCGTTTCTTCTTAAAGCCAAAGAACAAGCAAGAGTCGAAAGGAAATTTCAATTTCTAATCATTCTAATTTCCTAGTCGTTTCTAAAAGCGCTTCTTCCTATCGATATATTTTATGTACAGAACTATATTGGAAAGTGTACGGTTTATCTACAGTATCATAAGAAATGAGGACATATTATAACAATTACAAATAAATCAGTATATGTTCCAAGATACGAACAAGTCACTGGGCGTATAATAAATCCTTAAGAAATGTGACCTTATCTCTGTATTCGAGATGCTTTTAAATACCTATTTTACTTTTTGGTACACAGAATATAATGTTTCGATAGTAAATGGTAGGAAAACATTAAATTCTTTTAAAAACAAAATCTTGTCAATTTTAGTCTTAAGGATTGAGAACTATTGTAAATTGGTTCAGCCGAGCCAGTTGTCTCGTCTTTATTGATTAAATAACAACCTTTCGGGCGCTGATTTCTCAAGCCTTCATCATCATGTTGCATTCAAACGACGATTATAGGTTGTAATATTGAGGAATGGGAAGAGCATATCTCCGTGGATCAAAGAATAGCTTTGATTTGATTAAAAATACCAAAGTTTGGGGATCTAATCCAAATGAAACAATGTATAATAAGCAAGTATTCTATAAAGCATTAATTTACACACACACACACACACACACACACACACACACACACACACACACACAAACAAACAAACAAACAAACACACACACACACACACAAACAAACACACACACTTATTGTATTTGCAATCTTACTGGTTATTTCGGTGATGGACGAATCTGTTAAAGAGTGTCTTTGGCGTACCTAACGTAAAAGGGAGTGAGATAGATAGATGGATATATATATATATATATATAGAGAGAGAGAGATCTAATCCAAATGAAACAATGTATAATAAGCAAGTACAGTATAAAGCATTAATTTACACACACACACACACACACACACACACACACACACACACACACACACACAAACAAACACACACACACTTATTGTATTTGCAATCTTACTGGTTATTACGGTGATGGACGAATCTGTTAAAGAGTGTCTTTGGCGTACCTAACGTAAAAGGGAGTGAGATAGATAGATTGATAGATAGATAGATATAGAGAGAGTATGTGTGTGAGAGCGAGAGGGAGAGAGAGGGAGAGAGAGAGAGAGAAAGAAAGAAAATGCCTTGAAGTTTGTTCTTTAAATTGTCTGTAAATTTAACTTGATCCGAACTTATTATTTCTTTCTTATCTAATTGAAACCCTAACATCGCCGAGACAAGAATATAGGAGGTTTATTCTAATCATAAAGCATTTAAGATCCTCCTCCACTCATCCTCTTTAAGCGATTCGAAATCCGCCGAAAAGCTTGCATGATTGGCCATAGTAGATTGCTCTGAATATATCTTTATATGTAAGATCCGTAATTTCTAACAAACATGACAAAGAGTGTATTTTGAAAAAACAAAACAAAAACAAAAAAGTGGCAGTCATTTTTGAAAGATAACTTTTATGAAGCAACCAGTCTTTATAGATATAGATATCAATAGAGAGAGCATACTCCTACTACTACTGCTACTTGCGAGTGAATGGTTGCCATAAATTTATTACTACTCTCCTGTAGAGTGAACGTGATCCAACGAAAATCAGTGTAGAGGCATTTATAAGATAAATCAACAAATTTAATATTACTAAGAAGGGATTTCAACAGAAAATTCTGATCTTTGATCATTTGCTTATATTTTAGTCAGTCTGAGAACTCCTCAGCACTATTCGTATTTAAAAGAAAAAGTTTAACAAGCTTTGTGGCGGCTGTAATCCAAGTCTTCACATTGTGTTTGCTGCAGAAGTGACAGCTTAATATTTTATTTTAGTCTTTCCTTTGAGAACACGAAAGATTTTTTCAAAACCTTTTTATGGATAAAATAAGACGTCTCTTATCGATCCAATGGCGCCAAGAGACAAAATCGACCAGCTTCCAAGAATGCGATTAATCATTCTTGAATGACTTGGTTAGTTGGTTCCGTGATCAGTGGAGGTCAAAATAATCTGTTCTAAATGACATTTCGGTGGACACTTGGCAGAGCCTAAAGACTTCACCAAGTATCAAGTAATTTTGGATTACATAGTACCACTATAGAAACCTGTGAACTGATTTTGGATTTTAATTATAGTGTGCAATAAAAAAAATAGATGACAAGTCAAGATGAGT
>CAHIKZ030001001.1:3012500-3022500 GCA_903632075.3 Acanthosepion pharaonis | reverse complement strand
AAAATATTCGTCCTTTATATATTCGAACCTATATCCTATATATCAATATATATAAATATACATTCCGTATATATATATATTATATATATATATATATATATATATATATATATATATATATATATATATATAACTGAGTGAAAAAACAGATGGTGTAAAAAACACAGTTCGTAGTATTTATTTAAAAAAAAATGCTCAATACAAAGTAGAACAAAATATTTTTATTATAATAAATTACCATGAAAACATTTTTCATAGCTACACAAAAAATTTCATGCACTGAGATGGTACCTCATCAGATAATGATTTATTGGGCAAATTTTAAAAAAATCATTACATCTTTTCGTAAGTTAAATGAGGCATAAGGTCAGGAGTAGAAATATATTCATGGGTATATCTAGATTAACCAATGAACGTCACGTCTACGCTATCATATAAAAAATAAGTTTAGAGGGTGGGTTATTATTACATGTCATGAAGACCGATACTTAGACATGTCATTCAACGACATGCTAGGGAACAAGTACTATATGCATATATATAGAGAGAGGAAGACAGAGAGAATGAGAGAGAGAGAGAGAGAGATAGAGAGGGGAGAGAGAGAGAGTCTATGACATAATAAATTAGTCAATGATAAATTCAAAGTACTTATCTCATTGACCAGGGTTTCATGGATGATAAACCAGTGGATAGATAAATTATATATATATATATATATATATATATATATATATATATATATATATATATAATGATGAAAGCGGAGACTTCAGAAATCCATGGTAATAATTTATTTAGCAATCAGAGCCCGTCTTTTCAGACTAAACAATTTTACAACAACAGGTGAATTTTAAATTTATCCGGGCACAAGCGAAAAAATAGAAATAAAAAAAAAAAAACAACATTTTCAAACATAAGATATAGATAATGTATAGATCTTAAAATAAGGTTCTAATATATATATATATATATATATATATATATATATATATATATATATATATATATTTAAAACAGTTTTTATTATATAAATAAAGTGATAACTAAAGGACCATTTAAGTGAATAAAAATATAAAAAGTTATGAAGATACATATACATATATAAACATACATATATACACATATACATATAAATACATATACAAATATATATATACATATATACATACATATGCATACACACATACACACACGCACACACATGTTTATATATATATATACATAATCATAAATACATACATACACACATGCAAACATATATATATAAATAACAATATAAATAAAAATACATATCGATATGAAAA
This sequence comes from Acanthosepion pharaonis, assembly GCA_903632075.3. NCBI lineage: Eukaryota > Metazoa > Mollusca > Cephalopoda > Sepiida > Sepiidae > Acanthosepion > Acanthosepion pharaonis. The sequence goes on along the minus strand of CAHIKZ030001001.1, from coordinate 3,021,196 downwards.
TCTAAATCAAAAAGTATACACAAGCATACATATACATCCCAATCTATAAAAATATGCAGGCCCACATATATACACTCAGACAACAAAACATATATATTCCATATACATGTATATATATACATAGATACATATATACATAGACATACGCATAGACGTATACATACATAAATATATATATGTATATATATATATACAGACACACACATACTTACATTATATTTGCTCTGTTCTTACATTGAGCTCTCTTTGGACTTATACCCTTTTTGGAATTATCCCTACTAATTATCAAATTATATATATATATATATATATATATATATATATATATATATATATATATATATATATATATATATATATATATATATATATATATATATATATATATATATATATATAGTAGAAACCCGGCGTTGCCTGAAGATGTAACAGTAAGAGATAGATCAAGTATCGACCATCATAAAGACTCAAAAATAAAATTGACACAGATTATTGTTTAGGGTTGACGGACACGCATGTCTTAATTAGTTTTTTTTTTTTTTTTTTAACGAATTGGTCAAACCCAAAGTCAAACAAAAACATTGTTTGCAATCGTTATGAGTCTACCGATTGAATAGAATTTTATTATAAACAATTGTGTTGTAAATGGAATTTCTAAAGCATTTTGAATGTAAAAATAAAGAAAAAAGTGTGCAAGACAATAAGAAACACTACCTGCCAAAAGAAAAGTGATGTTTTGTTGAAATCGGTTGAAAAATGTAGGAAATCCGATCCCATATATAAACGAACACACACACACACATACACACACAAACAACCCGGGTTTTATAATAAGTATAACTCGATATGAGTTGTCCCCTTTTCATTCTCGCGATGCCTCTTAATCGTGTTTTCAAATTGATTTCGTGCAAAAAAAATTGTGTTTTTCCAATTTTGGGTGCTGTCAGAACCACCGCAAGGTAATTTTACGCAGTCCTGTGAAGTTTTGTTGAAATCGGTTGAAAAATGTAGGAAATCCGATCCCATATATAAACGTACACACACACACACACACACACACACACACACACACACACACACACAACCTGTGTTTTATAGTAAGTATGATATATATATATATATATATATATATGAAAAAGATAATGGAAAATGAAGTTTTTGATTTCCTGGTAGAATGATTTCGAGAGATGTGATAAATAGCCAGTTAGACACGGGAAATTGAGTATTTTGAATGTTGGATTTATTTTCATTGTTGCCATTCAAGACAGGCAATCTAACCCTACGAACTTGAAGGAATTGTTGCTACAACTTTCACCTCCTATTATTTCCTATTCGTCTTCGAACTAGAGGAAGTTGACCGAAAATATCTATGAGACAATCCATTCACATTGGACGATACTCTGTACCAAAAATGAAAATACCAAGAAAATTTGCTTTACTCTTTGTCCGTTCGTCTATTTTCTTTCTAAAAACAAACACAGATTTTAACAAAAAGATTTGTACTCAAGATTGAGTAATAAAAATAAATAGTTGTATTTTGTTCTCATTGTGAAATTATTGTATTAAGTCTAATTCACGCCGTTTCCTTTTATTTTCTGTACTTCTATTTCTAGATCATCTCGTTACATATATCAGGGAATGTTTTTGGCTTGATTTTTCCCTGTTTGAAGAAATGATCACCCAAATATCCTTCTATCCATTTACATCACTTTTTCTAACTGCTGTTGTCGTGCATATATATATATATATATATATATATATATATATATATATATATATATATATGATTAAAACAAAAGGTGGTCAAAGTGTGATCCATATAATATGTAGAATAGATAGGTTGGTTAATGGGCGTTCTGGTTGCCTGATGATCGTTGGACCGTGAAACTTAAGTAGCTGCCTGAACTCCTGAGTCGTAACACTAGAAAAAGTATTTATTCTGTCTATTGGTAACTTTGGCATGGAGCAGAGTTTATTACTGTTTAGGTAGCTGCCTGACTTTTGGTCTTTTTTTATTTCTTTATGCTTCACTTTCATCTTTGGCTTCTATCGATTTTTTTCCTGATTTTTGTTTTAGTGGTTGTTAGTTTTTCTTTGATCACCTGAGATGCATTTTGTTGGCTTCACCAATACTTGGACATTTTTGGTGATCCATACATAATATATACGCTCACATAAAATAAAACTCTTGTCTACGGAAAAATTACAATAATAAATATCTTAACAGTAGCACGTCAGTCATTTTTAACGAAACATGAATTAGAGAGTGATTGCTTCCATAACACACAACTATATATATATATGTATATATATATATATGATAAAATATAATTTTAAGTTATGCTGTATTTATGGGTTAAAAGATAGAGCGCATGTAACTATAAAAATGGACATTGAAGTCAACACCCAGCGACAGTCAGTTTCATATTAAACTCAATCGCCAGGCCATGTGCGTTGTGGCAAATAGCCTGACGATTGTGTTTAGCATGAAACAGTTTGTCGCCTCTAAGTTTTGATTTCAATGTCGACGTAGATACACACACAAACGCACATACACACATATATATATAATAAAAGTATTAGGGTATATTTATATTTATGGATAAAGTGTTCAATACCAGGGATAGAGCGTATGTAGATATAAAAGTAGGTAGTGAGGTCAACACCAAGTGGCGACTGCCTGTTTTGTGCTTGAATGCAATTTTCAGGACACACACACGCATGCGCACACACATTTATTAATAAGGCTTCAATTAAAAACAAAAAAAAAAACACTTAATAATATCAATTTTGAACATGGACACAATATCTTGGCCGTTTTTTGAGAAAAAAAAATGAAAACATTTTATAAAACATACATACAACAAACTATTTCTTATTTAACAGTTACAATATGTAATGCTTGAAAATGGCTAAATTTATAGCCGAAAGCGCTCGGATAAAAAGAATATTGGGACATTTTTTATATAATTTATCATCCCAAAAGGGAAAAAATATTAGATCGCATGAGAAATTGTATAAATAACTAAATAAAAGCACTTTGTCTGTCGTATTCAGTCAAATGTGCATGAAAGAAGGATTGCTGCCTAAATACACTAATATATATACACACATACACACACACACACACACACACACATATATATATATATATATATATATATATATATATATATATATATATATATGTGTGTGTGTGTGTGTGTGTGTGTATGTAATGGTTAGCATCTCAGTTCCTAGGGCCGACAGTCAAACACCAGCACATGTAATTTGATTATAGTGGCGAATATCTATACGAAAAATTCTTGGCTCGACTCAATTCCAAAAATCTAATCTAACAACTGAACAGAATTTTTAAGAAGGATTTTTAATCTGACCGAAAACATTCTGATATACATGGTGTGGACATAGGAAATAACACTGCATGATGACAACCGAAATTTACTCTGAAGATTACATGAGGTGTTGCTTCCTATTTCCCAACTCTGTCTTTTATATATATATCTCGATCTCGACTCTTCCGTCGAATTCGACGTACGAGGGTCAAGCAGATCAGTTCCCAGGAAACCGACAGCCCGACATCACCACATGAGAATTGATTATAGTGGTGAAGGTTTCGTGCAGGACCATCCACACTTTTTGAAGGGCCGAATACAGAGACCTGGTGCACTAAGTGCCACAAGGTCCCCAAACGGCCCTCCACAGGTTTGGAATTCAGAGTTGTCCTTCTCCTAGACCAGTTGCCACCCAAGGCTATAAACCCAGTCTGTGCTGCTATTTACCCATACCTGGAGGGAGAAGAAGAGGATTCATACCTTAGCACGTAAGTGAATGCAATGGATTCGACTGGAATTCGAACTCAGCTCTCCGATTCCTCAATACCCTCCTCAATATATATACATATATATATATCATGGCTGATTAAAATTTATATATATATATATATATATATATATATATATATATATATATATATATATATATATATATATATATATATATATCATAGCTGATTAAAATTTCCAAGTCTGAGAAGTTTGCCAGATAATTCTTTCTGAGACGTTGCTCAGGCATATTAGTTTTCCTCAACACCTACATTGCCAACCTGTGATTGATAAAGCAACGTAGTCAGTTCATTGGTAAAGTTATCGATCCATCTTTTAACCTACCAGCTATGTGTTAAATAGCAAGGAAAACTGAATTCTTTATTCTTGGTTGGATACCTGTCTTGGAGAAGGAGCCCTTGAGCAAGGTTGCAGTTGCCGATTAGATAATCTGATATTCAAAAATTACTTTTCTTCTATTTTCGAACATGGAATTCTGGGTTTAGTTCCAAATTCCGACCGTTTATCACAAGATTTTTGCGTATTCGCTGGTCGGTAAACAACCGGCTACTGACCATGAAATTTGACGTTTCTGGTCAAGTCTTGGCTCAATTTGCTGATGAGAGAGATGGTTACATCTTGAGTTATCTGACCGCACAAATTGGTCCACTTACAGCATACCCGTTAATTGCAATTAATTATTCTAAAGATGGAGAATAGCAAGCTGTTAGATTATTCAGAATGTAATGTCACAGTTTTTGATGCTGGAACTCTGTTCATATGTAAGAAAAGTTACATTTGTTATTATTATTAATAATGACAACGGCTCACTATGAATATCTGTCTTTTATTTCTTGGAGAAAGAATTTGGAATTTTTGCATGAACAATCTATGCCAACATGCAAACCAGGCATGGACAAACATTTTGGCCAGTGATCCGCATGATATATGGCTCAAAAGGTGGGCTTCACTACCAACAAATTCAAGATAATTTTTTGTTGGACGTGCCGTAGACATTTTTCATTAGTGGTGTCCCTTAGAAATCGGGAAATATTTTCCTTTTTTTTTTCTCTTTTCATTTTATTTTTGCAGAAAAAAGTTTTTTCGTATAATTCTAAATTCAAGTCATGATATTATAACTGATAACAGTTAACATACGTTGCTCTGGTTATGTGTGATTTGGTTTTAATTTATTTATTTCACTATAAGAGATAATTTTAAACGAAAAGTATATTTTTCCACTAAGAAAAAAAATTCTTATGAACGTTTTATGTTTCAAAAGCAAATGATGTTTATATACATTAGTGAGAATCGACAATGGATTTAAATGCCTGAAAGCGTTTGAAAAAATTGCCTTTAACGAATTCAAGAAACATTGTATTTAATCATTGTTTATATATGAGAGAGTATGCGAGTGAACAAGTGAGAACGAAATGAAACTAAATTTTGATAAACGTTATTTTTCCCATGAAATTAGGCGTACCATTCTGAAAGATAAAACGGGTCGTAATTTGCCCATAACTGATCTAAACCAAAGTTCTACTCTTGCAAAGTTTTGATGAATATACTGAATATGTTATTGTTTGTTATATGTACTGTTAAGATTCCTTTTCTTTATTATGTGTGAATTAGCAAATATTATTAGGAAAGATAGTGAAGTGATAGTTACCCATTTCTCTCTCCGCGGCTTGAAATTCAAAGTTTTCCTTCTCTTAGACTGGTTGCTCTCTAAGGCCAGAGAACCTAGTCTAACCTGAAATTTAATCTGTAGATAGGAGGCAGAGACAGTTTTATGCCTTTCCTAAGAATATCTGTGTGATAGTGAACATAACAGACAAACCAGGGATTTGAACTCGCCTGATTACGCAATCGGCGTCGATATACGTTACCAGCCCAGCGAACCAACTACTCTTGCGAATTAGTCTGTGTGATTAGCTTGTTAACGACTTCTTCGAGTTGAGGTACATCTAAAGAGATGCATCTCACCTGAAAGCGGTCTTTATGTTTAGATTAGTAGGGCGCAAATCCACAGTGTTCAGCATTAACTGATACTTTGTTTCACGCTTGAAAACTTATCGATTGGTCTTTGCTAAACATTGCGCTACGGTAGGCACCATCCGTTGATATTTTTTAAGAATGTTCACGCCAAGCAAAGTAGTAAAGCCCCTAAGACACAATGGGTGACTGGGTGTGGAAGAATTGGAAAACAGAAGCATTACCAAAGTGCGGGAATGAAAGAAGAGTAAACAGGAGGACAGCTGATAGCGACTGACATTGCATTTAAATTTTTAAAGTTTAAAGTTGACTGGAAATCATGGAGCCGGAAGATAGTTCCACAAGCGAGAAAAGAAACTGCTAGCATAGAACTTGTGGTTACATCTAGCCACCTCAACTGTAAACTGATGGGACCTAGTCTCTTAAATTAATAAAGTTTAGGTATCATAGCGAAGAGCTCATCCGAACAATTACCATGAAATTATTTATAGAAATGGCACAGGGAGGCAACTTTACGGCGATGGGAAAAATGACTAAAGCCGAGATGCCATATCAGGACCTATAACATTGCTGATTCTTCTTTGGATTTTATCAAGGAACTCTAGATATAAAGCAAGAGCTCCGGACCATATGTGGCAGCAATATTCTAAGCATGGACGAATGGTAGACTTATAGATATGCAAGATTCTGTAGAGAAAAATTGTCTAGCACGACGCAGTGAACAGACATTCTTAGCAGCTGACCTAGCAATGGATTCAATATAGTCTTGTAATTTCATGTCAGACGAAAACGTTAGCCTAAGTAGGTGAACAACGAGTCACTCTCTTGGAGGTTAGCATCAGCCATGCTGATGGAGGGGTCTTTCTGATGATTAATAGAGAGCAGTTTAGTTTTGGAGGCATTAAGATTAACAAGCCATACTTTGCCCCAGTTAACACCAAACTGAAGTTCGTTTTAGACATCAGCCGCCAATTTAACCTTATCGAAATGACCAGACTTACTATCGAGAAAAGAGTAAATGGTTTCTCATCAGCATAATGAGAGCTGATGCCATCGGGAAGATCGTTAATGAAAATTAAAAAACAGTGTAGGGCCATGGATATAGTTCTGGTAGACACCTGCATTAGTATAAAGAGATCTAGAAGAGTGGCCGTTCAGGATAACTTTCATTTCACGATTTGATAGAAAGACTGGATCAATTTAAAAATTTGGAATTTTCAACTTGTGGCGAAGACCTGTATGCCAAACCCTGACGAAAGCTTTCACGATATCCAAAGCAACAGCATTTTAGAAGAAAGCTGGAATAATCTCAGAATATTTTATTATCAGATTTTATTTTGCGTTGATCAATCAGTTATGTGCCATGCGTGATACATGCATAGGTGATCATGTATCTTTCGATACATGACTGACGAGGCAGATTTTTCCCGCAGTAGTCCAGTTGCCCTCCAAGGCTATATAACCAGGTCTATCCTGTAATTTACCTATAGCTGCGGGGGAGAAGAAGAGTATTCGTACCTTTCCAAACGGTATTAGCACGTAAGTGAATGTAATGGATTCGACTGGAATTCGAACTCGGCTCTCCGATTCCTCAATCCGAGCGGCTATCTATTACTCCACCGTGCCTCTGATCTTTGCGTTGATACTGAGATTTAATTTCCAAAGACACGAAGATGCAATTGCACCCAGTGAAATTAGAACGCATTTTGTTTTTTTTTTTATTTGTGATAACCATTGTGCTACATCATGGTATTAATCAAACATTGACGCATTTAATTAAACCTTCATGTTTGAAGGCGCTGTTAAATTGGATTAAATAAAAAGCCTTCATTTTGATCTCTTTTGTAAATATGGGCCTACATTCATTAAGCAATAAATTACGCACTTCTGCGTGCGTTAATTAGAATACATCTATATGAAAAATTAACCCAACTTTATTAACAACGTTAATTAACTTCGTTTTCTTCTCAACGGCAGATGTATAGGCCTTTGCTTGGAATGACGAAATAATTAATAATTTATTTTAAGAGCAGGAAAATATTTCCCATCTTTCCATTTGCGCTCGTTACGAAGAATAATCCGATTTTAACAAGTAAGATCTTGTATAGAGATATGTATTGCTAACATACAGGCTGTTTGGTGGGGATTGAACTCTCTCCCAGTTTCATCATATACATAGTATCACTTTCCTTGATTGAAGGCCATCATTATTAGTGTTTCTTTTCTTTTGTGCCACAATCTCTTGCTTTCCATTTTTATCAGAATTTATTTACAAGTGGAACATTTCCATTACATCCATACTATGTAACATAGCCATACTGATGAACATGTTTTTTCAACGCTTGATCTTAACATTTATAAGTATGGTGGCAGTCTTTTGCATCGTATCGCGTTGATTAATTGGAAATAGTTTCGTGATTTGATCGCCACCAATCTCAATTGTTTCCCCAACAATAGAGTTTCATTTAGCGAGAAATTTCCAACAGGTAAAGCTGCAAATCACTTTGACACATTTAATAGAGTTTCTTGTTTACAATCTACACTAAATTACTTTTGATGTTTTGTTGTATTTTAATTTTGAATAAAAATCATATGATTTATTTTTTTCTGTTTCCAATATTAAGGTCAATAAAACATAAACATGTCCGTTTGAACTGAATTAAAAAAAAAATCATACATGTTAATATGCCGTTTTTTTGCAATGAATTTAGTTAAAATTAAATGATCCTAATGCCATCTAAACAACAAAAACAGGACAATTTTCTCTTGCATTGTCATTTAAAATTCCTGTTCCCTTAACGTCTATCGTCTATTTTTCCAACAGTAAGGATTATCAATTCTCCCCATCGTTTGCCTCCCCCTTCTTCTTCTTCTTCT
>CAHIKZ030001001.1:2967500-3007500 GCA_903632075.3 Acanthosepion pharaonis | reverse complement strand
TAATGAAATATAATCACTTATTTTGTCTCACTCTGAGTCGCGTAATTTCATAATAAAGTCAGCGGACGGGTAGATGTAATTTCCTCAAAACTCAGAGCAGGGACAAGAGAAGTGAAATTTTATTTGGTATTACTTTGTATTGAATACAATAATTAAAAAATCTGCTTGTTTTAAAAGTATTATCTTCCAGGAATAACCGGGTCGACCATTGTCTTTGGCAAAACACAATGTATCTCTCTCCCTCTCCTCCTTCTCTCTCTCTCTCTCCATATATATATATATATATATATATATATATATATATATATATATAATACATCGATAAATCCGCCGGCTCCATCCTGACGGCCCGGCCTACCATACGTGGGCTGTATCATCTGTCGTGGGGATAAGATTACCCAGCAAAGAGACCAGTTCCCGGATGGATGCTTGCAAATTCAAGCAAGCACGGCTAATGTTTAACTATGGTCTCAATATTAATAAACTCAATCATGATTAATTACAGATTCAACTATAATAAACACGACTAATATTTACTTAAGGGATATAATAAACATAATTTCAACATTGAATGATTCAGTAAGGATTGATATGCTGTGAAATCCAAATCAAACACAAATCAAATAGGCAGACTAATGATAAAATTATTTATTTTCCGCAAATATTTATTTTTCAACATAATCTTTTTCATTATCAATGTACTTCTCCGGAGATGATATAGAGCCGACATTATACAATGAACATTTCAGATCAAAATCCGATACCTGTATAAGGTTACGAAATTATTGATCCACCCATATACAGTTACAGCATATGAATTGGAAATTCGTAATATTATGTTATTCAGAAATGTTGATACCGAGCGCTACTACCTTTTGAACAATTGCTGTGTGTCATTTTTGGAGGATACGACCAATTTTCGTCTGCACATGATTCTATTTACCTTTCATAATATATTTTAAAATGCCTGCCTATATTTGTTTGCATTTTAATCGTTCTTTATCAAATGTTTTATATTTCCTTCCTTTGACACAAACACAGTTGTGAATACTTTATTAAATTTTACCCCCACCCCTTAGAAATATATATTTTCTCTGCTGTTTATCTTTTTCATCGTTGCTTTGGTCAAGTGTTGCCGCTTTTCTGTGGAGGGCGCCGATACATCATTCAGCTAGGCTCTTGTGTGCCTTGCAATCAACTTTTACAATAAAACGAATTTTCGACATTTTCATTGGCCTTATATATTAAGACTTTGCTGCAGTGGTTGGAACAAATGAGATTTTTACTGAAACGCATTCGGTGGTTTGTAAATATTATTCGGAATAGAAAACAGTTTGGGTGGAGAGAATCTGAACTGTTTCATCATCTTATTTGTGTTTATTAGATGTTTTATCTTGTTTTTTTGATTCATTCATACAGCAATTCTTCCTATCTAGTACTTCATCGAGGGAAATGCTTTTCTTCGCTTCTTCATTCGACGACGGGTTGGGAAACAATTTTCGATATACATTATTGTTTTTCTTATTCAGTTATTCGTTTGTTTTGTTTTTTTATTGCACAACTGTTATTTCTGTTTCCCATTCTTTTTATGCACCATCTTTTCTTTTTTGTTTTATTCATTCAGGCTTAATTTTTTATATCCTCAATTTTTCTTTCTTCCTTTCTTTCTTTCTTTCTTTGTTTGTTTGTTCGTACGATTTATTTTATTAATTCATTGTACTTTTTTCTTTCATTTTTCTTTCTTATTTTTTCTTTTCTATCATTCTTTGTTTAAACTATTTATTTTTTTATTTTTGTTGCACTCTTTTACCTTTTTCTTTCTTTGTTTCTTTCTTTGTTTCTTTCTTTGTTTGTTTCTTTCTTTCTTTGTTTCTTTCTTCGTATTATTTATTAATTCTTCAATTCGATGGACACCTTTCTTTCATTTTTATTCTCTCTTCTTGGCACATAAATATTATATATTTTTTAATTCTTTCTTTCTTTCTTTCTTTTTCTTTCTTTCTTTCTTTCTTTCTTTATTTTTCTTTCTTTCTTTTTTTCTTTCTTTCTACATCTTATTTAATTCATTTTTTAAATCGTCGTACTATTTTCTTTCTTTCTTTCTTTCTTTCTTTCTTTCTTTCTTTGTTCGTACTATTAATTCATTCTTTAATTCGTTGCATTCTCTCTCTCTTTCTTTCTTTCTTTCTTTAATTTTCTTTCTTTCTTTCTTTCTTTCTTTCTTTCTTTCTTTCTTTCTTTCTTTCTTCCTACATCTTATTTAATTCATTTTTTAAATCGTCGTACTATTTTCTTTCTTTCTTTCTTTGTTCGTACTATTAATTCATTCTTTAATTCGTTGCATTCTCTCTCTCTCTCTCTTTCTTTCTTTCTTTCTTTCTTTCTTTCTACTATTTATTAATTCTTTAATTCGATGAACAATTTTTTTCTTTTTTTCTTTCTTCGAACTGTTTATTCCATCTTCATTTCTTTGCAATCTTTCTTTATTTTTCTTTCTATAATTCATTTTCTGTCTTTCCTCATATTATTTGTTCCTTTTTAAATTCGTTACATTCTTTTCCTTATTTTACTATTCTCTTTATTTCTTTTTCTTTTATCCCTTCCTTCTCTTCCTCCTCTTCCTCCTCTTCCTCCTCCCCCTTCTTCTTCTTCTTCTTCTTCTTCACTATTCTGCTTCACCTTCTATCATTTTTGTTCAATAATTGTCGATATTTGCTTCTCAATAGTGTTTATCTCTTTTACTCACTGAGCCTTCTCTCCTTTATCAAATACGTTGTCCCTTTGGGAGAAGAAGATTTTTTTTTTCTTTCAAGTAATGTTTATTTTATATCTTTTTCATAATACATTTTATTTGCTGGTTTCATTTTCTCCAGCGTATTTTTCTCTTGTCATTGCTTTCTTCCTCTGTATCCGTTCGTTTATTTTTTCGACATTTTTCTCTTTCAAGTCTCATAAAGTAACCGCAAGCAAGCAAAGAACATTGACGTTAAATAGGTTTCTTCCATACTCATTAAGGAAAGCAGTAAACTTGTTAGATTATTGATCATGTTTATTTTGCTGCATTGTTCAAAGAAATAACGACATTTTGTGGAATAAAAGATGTTTTTTCCATCATACGTCCGTTCTTGTTTGGACTGGAAAACAATGATTCTTCTTATAGCCACCACAACACAGCATGAATTTGCGATAACTTTTTAGTAAATTCATATTATTTTTCATGCATACATATGTACATATCTATCTATCTATCTATCTATCTATCTATCTATCTATCTATCTATCTATCTATCTATCTACACACGGACATACTGAAAAGTTCTCAGCACGACACATTTCTCAAGATCAGACTAAAAGAACAAATATCAGATTCGTTTTTAGGCAAGAATCTATCTATCTATCTATCTATCTATCTATCTATCTATCTATCTATCTATCTACTTGTCAGCTGCCAATATACCTCATAGCCCCCACGATCGCTTAGCCTTAGAGCAGGTAGGATGGAGATCAACATGTCTTAGTGGACTCAGCAATTTTCAATTAGCTCGACTGAATCGTCTTCAAGAAGCGAGAGCAAGATCTAAAAGGTCAGCCAATCTAACAGTGATCTCATCTCACAATCCTTACTTTTGCTCCATATGTGGCCTCCTTTGTAAATCACTAGCGTCTCTTAAGTGCCACTGAAGATTATCACACAAAATTTCATAACTGAATCAATTAATTTGTCAGATCCTCATACGTCGAAACCGACAGTCCATTATCATATATATATATATATATATATATATATATATATATATATAATGGATAATGGACATATATATGTATGTGTGTGTGTGTGTGTGTGTGTGTGTATGTGTGTGTGTGGATGCGTGGGTGTGTGTGTCGGTATGGATAAGGTATATTAAAGCAGGAAGTATTTATCAAAAATTTCATTAAAGAATCAACAACGCTCGTTTATATTTTTTAAAAGAATACAAGTGGACAAAGGAATTCTGCTTATAACTCAGACACTGCATTGGTTCTTGAAAATGACTGAGACAGTGGAAATACTTGAACAAAACAATAAAACAAACAGACAGTTTATTCAAAATTTTGATCTCATTATACAATGGCATATTCGAAAATTGGCAAAATACAATAAAAATTGAACAAGCAAACCATGCCGCTGCTTTTAACAAACCAAACATATATATATATATATATATATATATATATATATATATATATATGAAGGTTTGAAGTAAACACTCAGAGGCGACAGGCTGTTTCATGCTACGCAATCGTCAGGCCGACGATTGAGTCTAGCATAGAAACAGCTTGTCGCCTCTGAGTGTTGACTTCAGTGTTCACCTTTATATATATATTTACATACGCTTTATCTCTGATATTGAGCACTTTATCACATAAATATAGCACACCTTAAAACTATATTTCTCCATATACATATATTGATATATATTTGGACAGCAACTTTTCTTTCACGCATCATTTCATTGAAAAAGGCCGACAAAGATGTTTTAATTAATCTTTTATTGAGTTTTACCAGCATTCTAACATTTTTCCATTTTTCAGGAGTTAAAGAATGTAAAAATTGTCCATAGCTATAATTGTCCCGAGCGCTTTCGGCTAGTTCTATAGTCATTATTAAGAATGTTGTTTTGTATGGTGAGTTTCATGTGTTGTCTTCTGCATTGTAGTTTAGCTGTGTGCAGATCAGCGAAGTAGTGTATGCCTTTTCGGTGGTTACGTGTTATGCGGGACTGGTTGACCTGAGCATCACTTCTATTTTTAGAAAACCTTTAACATACCGTTTCCATTGCTAAACTGTGTAAGATTGATAGCAGGGGACCAGTATTTAATCAATAATGCTTCCCTAATAATGAGATATGTACGACTAGGTGATTTGAAAAGAATTTTTGCGCTACTGACTAAAATCTTTCCTAAAGGTTGTAAATTGTGGGTTAATGAATACATCGAATGAATGCTTTGCTTGGTGGCATGTATGGCGTCTACTTAAGGAGGTAGTGGTGCACCCGATATAGGTAATTAGCTTTTGACAAGTAACACAGTCTTGTACTAGGCATTGAAATTGTTACACTATATTGGTCACCGCTAGTTTAGATTTGGTGGGGTTATTTTGCTTAGTGTCGACGACGTTTCCGGTCTTCCATATTCTATAATATATTATAAACTTTATATGTTTATCGGGGGTTACATTTTCCTCATAGCAAATTCGTCTTGCATATAGTTATTGTGCATCTGTTTGCAATAAAGTATGTTGATGTTTTGTGGTGTTGTATTTTTATTACTGGTGTCGTGTATTTTTTGTAAGAATTATTTTATATATTTATCAATGATGTATTTGCGATAATTATTGTTGACTAGTGTTTGTTTTATGCGTTTCAGGTTTGTACGAAATATCTTTTAGGAAGAGGAATTTTTGTATGTTGTGTTTAAGAAGTTTGTTATCACTGCTATTTTATATCTTTCTGGGCATTGGCTATCATAGTTTTGAAAACAAGAGTGTCTTTTTTTTATACGGGTGAGCGGTAAATTCGTTGGATTTTAGTTCTATCTCAACATCAAGTAGTGAGATCTTGTAATGTACCATATGTTAATATGTGAATTTTAGCGTTTAGTTTTTTTTCTCAAAAAGTTGATTTTAGGTTAGCGATTTCATCTTTATTTTTTTTTTTATTAAAACAAAAATGCAATCGACGTAAATTGTGTAGATTTCAGGTTTCAAATACTTCAATGTAGGATATGTAAAAGTGAGCGAAAGTATGACCGAAAGGGTTTCCCATGATAACACCGTTAATTTGGACATATGCATTGCATTTATGGTCGTCGAATGAGTAGTAGTTTCTGGAGGATAACGAGTTGGATTTTTTTTTTGTGGTGGTTATTGCGGGTGTTTCTAGACACAGTCGCTAATTGCGTTGATTGTTTCCTCAACTGAAATGTTGGTAAAGAGACTTTCGGCGTCCAAGGAGGTCAGAGTATTTCCTATGAGATTTGTTGTCCTAAAGGTGTAGAATAAAGTCATTAGTTAATACTATGCTGTAGTTGTGAGGGTTTTTGATAGTTGATATACGAGTGAAGGTATTTGGATATGATAGATCGCAGAAGAAAACCTAGTTGATGGGATTTACATTACCATATATATATATATATATATATATATATATATATATCACGGTTGGTAATCACCTATTTTCTTGGGTTTTAAGCTATCAACACTAGCGTTGTTTGCTGAGATTAATTTAATTACATTTTTTTTTGTTAAATATGTCTATGGAGTTTTTACTTAATCTGGTGAATTTCGTTGTGTTATCTAGGGTGCATTGTAACTTCTTGTTATAATCCTGTCTGTTTTTATCTGCGCGTCTAATAACGATATTGGATTTGTTGCGTAACTCTCTCTCCGCCGACTTTAGTTTGTATGTAAGGATGTTGTTATGTTCACTGTGTGGTGAACGGTTTTTAAGCCTTCGGCTTTTAGGTCTTACATTTGGACGTACCTTAATTTATTTTTCTTTTGTGAGTTGTTGGATAGATTGGCATAGTATTTCAATATCCGTTTTCTTTTGAAAAGGGTCATATCTATATTGAAGGTGAAAATTTGGGCCGATATTCAGTAATTCGGCTTGTTCATCAATTTGCTCGAGATCAAACAAGTTTAAGAAGTTACACTTACTATTGGCTAATATAATCTTTCTGTTGTTTAGGTCGCAGACTGTTTTTTTGGCAATACTGCCTTTTGGGTCACATTCTAACGTACTGTTGACGTGGGGGAGGTACCATTCAGTAGATAGTTATTCTGTTAAGCCAATTGTGGTTTTTAGAGTATCCGTGTATTGTTGGATTTCGGTTTTAAGATGAGCTATCCTGTCCTAGGGTTATAATGGTTGTCGTTCCACGAGGTTTTCCGGAATGTGCTGGTGTTATATCCCTATTTGGCTGCAAGGTCTTGTAATTTAATATATATATATATATATATATATATATATATATATAACAATGTTCTATTAAAATATATATACCATGTTCTGTTAAAAAGGTACCGACATATTTGTTTGTTTAAATTCTGTTGTATTTTGCCAATATGTCGTTGTGTCTTGGGATCAAAATTGTGTTATATATATATATATATATATATATATATATATATATATATTTATATATATGATTTTAACTGTGTCTTTAAAACCCAGTAATTTTAAAAGTTACTCCAAAATTCGCTTGAGGATGAAATGGAACTAATGTCTTTAATTTAATTACAAAATTAAATTCAGGGTTTTTAGCTTCCATTTTTGAAACATGGTTAGAACTGTGTAGCGAAAAAACATTTTAAATCAATTAATTTATAATATTAATGCTCTGTAAATTTACATTGAGCACTATTTAGTAAAAATAAAAATATCTATAAGAACACCGGATTATATATCTTACTGTTCTTTTATTTATATATACATATATGCATGCATGCATCTATCTATCTATCTATCTATCTATATATATATGTTTGTGTCCGTGTGTGTGCGTGCGTGCGTGTGTAGGGGACTTTATCAAGGAAAATGCAAGGATTTTATTCTGTAAGAAGTATTTGCAAAAATATACAAGAACGTGAACCTGATGAATATTTATGAGTGTTCCTAATATTAAAGATTTTGAAAACCGAATGTCTCGCTCTTCTATATAATTTTTGCATTTCCCTTGATAAAGCCCCTCAGATGGCGAAACACGCCGGCTAAGATAGGTTTTCCTTTCGTATTTATTAACTCACACACGCAAACACTCACACACACACACACAAAACTTATCGCCATTTCATATTTTTAATTTCACGCATGCGCGTTGTTCGTTTTTGATTTTGTCGACTGCACTGTAGAGTAGGGTCAGTTGGGCACCGCCTGTGGGAAAAGGAGTACCATGACGCAATTCTCTTTACCAAAATGTTGAAAAAGGCTTGCTATACTGCTTGGCATTCGCGCCGGATACTCCAATACGAATATTTCAGAGTGTTTGGGTATAAATATTAGGACAGTGCAGAGGATCTGGAAAGAGTTGGATGATGTATCCAGTCAATATCATGGTGTCTGGAGTGATCACTAGTGATGGTGATGTTTTGCCTCCATTCATCTTACCAAAGAGCCCCAGTCTCAACACGAAGGCTTACATCAAGTGACTTGTCTGGGTAGTACTGCCCTGGGTCAAGACGGTGGTTGCTGGAAGACATTAATTCTGTCAACAGGACTCTCCATCATGTCACACAAGCAGGAGAACTCAGTCATGGCTGTCAGACAAATTCTGGCTACATATATAATTCCCCAGACTGAAACCCCTTGATTATTATGTGTGGGTCGAAGTTGAGTGAGAGACAAAAAACAAAAAACAAAAAAAAACTTCTAACACCAAAGATGAACTGAAGGCAAGGATTATGATTTGTAGAAGAATCCGAAGTCGTCTGAAGTCCGTGTTTGGACATATTTTTGTGTAATTTTGGTAAATATATCTGTTAAAATGAGATGTGCAGTGTTATTTTCATTTTTGCGTAATTTAGACGACAATTTAGCCATCGCACCTTATATATATATATATATATATATATATATAGGGGTGGATAAATTATTTCGGGCATCAGAATATTTGTTTCAGCAACATATACATCTATTGTTAAAAGTATAAACAATGTAAATAACATTGTTCATCTATTTTATTGTCTAAGAATAGAATAAAAACATCTTTTCTTCTTTCTTCTGTTCTAATATTTGCATTTATCTTCTTAACAGTTAACTCCAGGCATCCTTGTTAGTGTACACACACACACACACACACACACACACACACACACACACACACACACACACACACATGGTGTTAATGTAAACACTGTCTAGGCTGTACACGACAAGTCGAATTGAATATCGAAGTTCGAACAGAGCATGATACTAGGTAGCAGATAAATGGAACATTTCTGTAATTGTTGAGGTATTAGATATCTATCGAATTACAGTAGTTGACCACGAGTCTGGTTAAAATTAGCTGTCTCCACTGACAAGTGACACTAGCCTAAATCACAACCACATTCAATGTCGGGTAAGAGGGCCCCTGTTAGCATTACAATCCTGGACACACTGCCTGGTCTGGGTTCGTTATATCATTAATTGGAGCCTGAACAACTTTCAGTGTTTGGCATTGATCTATGAGACATGGTTCTTTTTTTTTCAAGCTGATGGTAGTGTTCGAGTATGGCGAATACACCATGGAGCCATGAACCTCATTTGTAAAAAAGGCCTTGCACAGGTTGGTGGTGATTCCATAATGGTGCGAGAATTGTTAACGTGGAAATTGCTGATCTCCCTAAACACATCATTGATCAATGATGTTGCATTGCTTCGTAGCTATATGTATTCATTCATGGACTCGCTGTGCTCCAACAACGATAGTAGCACAATACAGTATACAAACTAATAGCATTACTCGGAGTGATCTAATTTAAAATCTAAGTGAGGTTAACGGCGTCAATCTTTTTCTATGTGTTGCCTCCCTTCAGGCGGTTGGCAATAATGGCTCTCCACAACTTTCGATATTAACCAGGAATATTGTGTTGTTGTTGTTGTTGTTGTTCTTCTTCTTCTTCTTCTTCTTTTTGTACTGTGTCCCATCGGGGCGTTGGAAATCATGGCTTCCACTATTTACTGTTCGCTGTAGATCTTAATAAATTTGTATTTCTGTTATCTTTCTAAAACCTGTTTTGTCAGCCATTTACTTAAGCTTGCTAGGTAGGTCATGCGTAGTTTTACTTTGTCTCTCTTTGTTTCAATCTGCCCTGTGAGTATGAAATTTTCCAAGCACCTTTTCCTTATGTGACTTAGAATTTTCAGCTGATGTTAAGGGTAACTGTCCTTTTTGTTGCTATTGTCTCTAAAACTTAGCCGTTGCTCACATGTTCGGAGCATGAGAATATGAGCATCCATCTGTAGAATCACATTTATGTTGCGTCAAGTTTCTTCTTCATCTATGAGAAGATTGTCCAAAATTCTCTGCAATATAGGGGGGGGGCTGATATTATGTAAGGGTTCAGTACACCAATCTTTGTTTCTAACGGCTTTCATACGGAAAGAAAAAACACTTCTGGCTGTAGCATCTGATAAATATAATTATTACATTTTCCTGATAATTGCAAGGCTTTCGCGCTTGTTTGTCTCTAATAACAACCTGAAGACGACTTCTATAAAATGCGTTGTCTGAATATCTCTTTTCATTTTTGTCGCATTATCTTCACATACATGTTTGCTTGTCTGTGTGTGCGTGTGTGTTCGCAAAAGTAATATGCTACTCAAACGTTAAATTACCGGTAATCTTTGCTAGCATGACACCTTTGTGTGATCTCGGTGTATATGCGGTCCAGGTGAGGTACTTCAAAGCAGGCAGCGGAAACTATAATTACAATATATTTTTATCATGGACAAATTCACCGAATTTTTTGGCATATATATATATATATATATATATATATATATGAGTTAACGTTATATATTTTTATATATCAAGAACAGTATTGGAGAAATTGTATGACACAAAGTAAGAAGTTTGCTTGTGATATGTTTCGTCACTTAGTACTTAATCGGATTAAATTTGGTATGTTGGTAAGACTACACATGCGCACAAACGAAGTGTACTGTGAATTTTAGATTTAAAAAAATTTCTAGTTGAATTCTTTTTAGAATTTTAAATGAATTCAGCTATATATATATATATATATATATATATATATATATATATATATATATATATATATATATATATCCTAAAGTTCGCAGCACCCTCGTTCGTGCGAACGTGTAGTCATACTAACATCACGAATTTAGTCCAATGAATTCTTGAAGGATGAAACGCGTTCCAAGTAAACTTGCCCCCATTGTCATACAATTTCCCTATATATATATATATATATATATATATATATATATATATATATAAAGACACAAGGAAAACGTGTCAGCTAACGCGTATCTTCTCCTGTTAAACTTAAAAAATTAAATGAAATTACATCATTTAGCATCTTCTATAATTTACTCTGACTTTCAGTTTGTCTGAAGAATATTTACGACTTAATATAAACCATTCTGAAAAATTAATAACATTTTTTTTCTCTCTTTGAATATTTGCTGCAAAATAAAATTCCTTACATTTGTCTTCATAAAGTCCATGAGAGGATGAAACGAGTCGGCTAAGCTATGTTTTCCTTTTCTTATTCGTATTGTCTTTTTGGAGATATATTTTATACATGAATTTTTACACATACACACACACGCGCATATATATATACATATATATTTATATATATATATATATATGTAAATATATATGGATATAAATCCGACAGTATGAAGAAAAAATATATGCGGAAAAAAAAAAAATCCTTATATACAATTATGCTGTTTTTTAATGTTAATATGTCAACGTCGGACGTTTCGGTCTAAAAACCATCTTCAGGACATATTCATAAATTATAACATTATCAATACAACATGACAAAGACGATGTACATAAGAACAATGTTCTTTGTCATGTTATATTTTATGAATATGTCCTGAAGATGGTTTATTAGACCGAAACGTCCGACGTTGACATATTAACATTAAAACAGCATAATTGTATATAAGGATTCTTGTTTGTTTTTTCCGTATATATTTTTCTTCATATATATATATATATATATATATATATATATATATATATGTACAAATGAGAGAAAGAACAGATGGAGTAAAATTCCACTGTTCTTAGCATTTATTTTTATAAAAGTGCTCAATAAAAAGTAGAGCAATATATTATTATTTTTATTATAAAAGATTATGATAAAAACATTGAAATCGCTACATAAAAGATTTCATGTTTCAATACTTTGATGACAAGTTACTTATTATCGCCTGAGGAAGTACTATCAAAGTATTGAAACATGAAAGCTTTTGTATAACGATTTCAACATGTTTTTATTATAATCTTTTATAATAATAATAATAGATATATATATATATATATATATATATATATATATATATATATATGAAGAGGTTATAGTTGTTCCAACGAGAGAAAATTGTATATTTTAAAAAGAAGAGAGGAACCACGAACGTTTTTGATTATATTTGTAGATTTCACAAAAATGGAAATAGATCTAAGGGTCTCAGGGTTCATAAAAAGAGAAGAAGAAAACATCCTTCTTCGCACTTTCTTGAATCAATCTTAATGGTTTTATTATCCCTTAAGCAGAAAATTACTTTTGCCACCAGTCCAAGATAGACATTGGGATTGCTACTACACAATACAGACAATGGTTAGACATCGAAAAACATAAGGAAAATTAATTCCTTTTAATGATATGTGGAAATATCCACTTTTTACCTGAAGAAGATCACAAGGCCGGAAACACGTGTAGCCAAAATATGGAAAGTAAAATATAACATATATATAAATCCACATTACAGCCAAAAATAATTGCGGTTTCTCTCTTCTTTTAATATATATATATATATATATATATATATATATATATATATATATATATTATATAAAAATCAATTGAAAGAACTGCTTTCGTTTCCTTTCTTTCACCATTCAGTCACTGACAGGGTGTAATCGATTTCTATTTTTTCTTCAGATTAGATAATTTGCAGTGGTGTGCAGTAATAAGAATCTATTTTCGGGGTGTATGATGAGATTTGTTTGACCTTGAAAAATATTACTTCATCCGTGATTGCATCAGATTTTATCACGCTCAGACACTATTGCCTCAACTGTTGATTAGTTGTCCTACGGCCATTGTTTGTGATGGACGTTACTCCAAGGAAGTACACGAAAATTGTAACACTCCACGAATACACTTGCAAGCCTTACCAGTTAGCAAATCAAAGTAATATAACTGACCACGTAATTCTCGTGATTTAAATCCAATCAGGAATCTGTGGTCAATTTGCAAGGAACGACTTCGTGGAATGGAAACACGAAGTACGAACATGCGCACTGGGTCATGTTTCACTGGAAAAATACAGAAAAAAGTAAATAATAAGGGAATTATTCGTTTTGTTTCAATTTGAACAGAGGTGTATATCTAATCGAATGAATTTGTTAAGGATGTTTTGAATTGATCTTTCGATATTCTGGATCATTTGCCTGTTTTCCAGTACATATTTCAATATAAAATCTCAGAGGACATTCGGCTTATTAAATTTGTCGGTTACATCATTTCAAATATTGCGTCTTCATGTCATTATATGTTTATTAAAAACTATCGATCCGCAGTACATAAAAAAATTCCTATAAAAAAAATTACTACTATAACATTACACTATATTATTGAACTATATACTTAGTTCATGACATAAAAACTGAATACACTTGTAAAAATAGAATACGTGGATTTAACACATCACAAGAAATATTTAAATAAAATTCTCACTTAAAAATTTTGAAAAACTTAGCGTTGCGTCTTTGCACGTTCCGATACCTTACAACCGTCAATAATAGCAGATATTCAAAAAACATCTTTCGGTCGACATACAGGTATATCGTCTCAAGTTTTTGATTTTATAGGGAAAAAAACACATGCCTGATGGTGGATGGAAGACTGTCCGTAAGTACTAGCATTTTAACATCAAATAAACTGAAAAACTACAGACAACAAGTTTTTCTTCAAGGATCAAAACTCGCACTATGCATGAACAGGATTTTAATGCATATATTATGTTTTCTAACGATGGATGTCGTCAATAATCGTATTGATACTTCTGATTAATTCTATGTGTGATTATTCTTTGTATGTAAATCATATGCTGCCTAATGTTTTATGTTATATATATATATATATATATATATATATATATATATACGGAAATGATCTTAAGGAATTAATGGATTCCAAAATAAATCTGACAATATTTCTTATTAAATATAAACGTTATTTTCCTCGGTACAGGTTTTCGAGTAAACATCACTGTTTATTTAAAAAAAACAGTGAAGTTAGCGTCTATTGGCACATCTCATAAAAATTCGATTACTCACCTAAATTACACTTTCTTTAATAAGACATTCGAAGATATAGACTTAAATTTTACTGTTTGGAAATAAGCAGGGACGTCTATTCAAACGTGTGTCCACACAAAATAACGTTTCTAATAATAATAAATCATTTTATAAATAATTATATTATAAAATATTATCAACCGCAGAAATATATACAATATTATATACATATATAATATTGTTATTATTTTAAGACATTTTTATGCTTAACATTTTTTTAAAAATAATTGTAGGACTTTGTCCATTTCATAATGTGTGACGTCATTTGTTTACATTTGATACGCGGTGAGCAAACATGAATGTACATGAGAGATTCATAGAAGATTGAAGTTTAAAAGCAGTAAATTCGACGTTGCTAACCGATCGATCCTCTATGGCGAAATCGGTAAAAGCACGACAGCCTACATAAGGGTTCCGTATAGGATACAGGTTCGAATCCTGTCGGAGGACGAATATTTTCTATGAATATTTCCCGGTAAATGTTATTTAATGCTGTTTATTATAAATAGAGCATTAACTTAAATATTTGTATCTATAAAAAGAATGTTAAACATAAATATATATGTATAATATTGTTGACAAATGTTGCAGATATCACTATAATTGTTGGAAAATTTTCATATATATATGTGTGTGTGTGTGTGTATGCGTGTGAGTAAACCTTACAACAATCATAGTACTATCTACAACCTTTGTCAACAAAAGAAAACGTTAGCAGTAATAACATTTCCAGACCAAAAATACTTTTGAATGAGAGGTCGGAAATTATTATTGCATTAACACAAAAATTCCTTTTGAGTTCGTATGAATCAGGATGAAATGAAAGTATGTACATTTTATTTAACACCCCCACCGATACACTTCCGATACCCTTGCTTTTCTCCTTCTCCTCTTCTATTACACTTCACCTCGTGCATTTATTTATTTTTAAATAATAAAGCGTTCATTAATTTAAAAAAAAAACCCCAAAAAAAAAGCGTTAAGAAATCAACTGACCGGAATCGCCTGAAGTTACCGAATGGTTGAAACCAAGATAGCGGAAATCCGATACACGAAATCTCATAAGAGTATATCAAACACATGCATCACAGCCAAATATGTAATATACGGTGATATGCTTTGATAAAAGAGGATCATAATATTGAAGGTAGGGTCTAGTTAGATAAACCTATAGATGGGGTAACATCGTCAACTCAAACGTTCTTTGAATGTATTTTGAAGTATCTAGATCTATGTTTCAAGTCGTTTTGATCTCTTCATCTTTTATCATCAATCCTCTCGACTCCCGACCATGATTCATTCCCAATGTTCCCGCTCATGAGGAGATATACACAGTGCATCAACCTCTAGGGGACAGTGAACCAAGAATTAATTATAGTTATTATAGCTGTTTTATATTGAATGTTTGTAATAATACATTTGTCCAACCATGTTTGCACCATCGACATAAGGTTGATGTTGTATTACGGCTTTTGTTTAACCAGAAGAGTGATATCAATGGGGTTTTCATGTTAATAGGGCCGAGTGCAGGCACCACTCCTGGGATGGTATTAGCTGTCATTTCCCACAGTTTCTGGGTTTCTATTTCAAAGTCCTTATATTTTGACAGTTTCTCGAATATTTTAGATGGTGCATTGCAATCAGTTGGAACTACCATTTTAATCATTAAGCAAATTTTCTTTTTATCTTTGATGATTATATCAGAGGGATTAGCTTTTATAGTTTTAGCTTTTAAAAAACTACTTTTTATCAATAATAATAATAATAATAATAATAATAATAATAAGCCAACCGCCCAGACATTGTTATGAGAGACCACAAACAAAAAAAAGTGCTTCTTTATTGATATGGCAGTCCCTGCAGACTGCAATGTATCTTTGAAGATATTCAAAAAGCTGTCAAAATACAAGGACCTTGAAATAGAAATCTAAAAAATGTGGCATATGGGAACATCAACAATCCCTGTTGTAGTTGAAGCCCTAGGATTGGTTGAAAATAGATACCAGTAGACTAATTGAAGGGAGTCCTGGAAGTCCATGCCTCAAAGAAATACAAAAAATTGTTCTCACAAGTACAGCCCACAGCTTTATCTATGTAATTTTTTTTTTGGCAGTGCAAAGTGTCATGATGCCATTTCTAACCAAAGGTCTCTGGGCGGGACCCGGAAAGAAATGTGTACACGCCAGAAATCAAAGGAAATAAAAATAATAATAATAATTGAAAAATATGTCCCGTTGTGGTTGGAGCTTTAGATCTGATAAAGAACGAAACTCAAAAACAAATCAGAAAATTCCTTAGTCTCCATGAAATACAAAAAATAGTTCTAACAAGCACAACACATATTCTTCCAAGACCTTTGTTCATTTCAAGTTTTTTGTTAATTAGATTTAAAAAACACACCCTTCGCTTCCCCTGGGTCATTGGTTATGACCCAGCATGCAGGTGAAAAAGAATCTTTTTAAAATAATAATAATTATTATTTCTAGTATGATTACTACTCCTTAAATAAATTAGTATTTTAATATGCCCTTGTATCTTCCTTCTTCTCAGCCTTTAGAATAAAACCCTTGATTGTGTAAAAAGCAAGTAAATTGCAAAAACTTTCACTTTTTGTCTGTAGAACACACTGTTTCTTTCTATGACGGAATCTTAGAAACCATTCCAAAATTTCTTATCAGAAGCGCCGAATATGGGGAGTTATCAGAATAACAGAAATAATTATTTCTCCATTGCTCTTTGGATTCCAAAAACTCGGTCAGGATAATTAACTATTTTTCGTTATTAGCTTCTACTAAACTCAGTGAAACCAATGTACTATTTCTAAAGACTGTTCATGTCACATACTATTCCTCCAAAAGATAAAACGTTCACACAAAAAAAGTTCTTAAATTATTTATCTTTTTTTTAATTGAACTGGATGTCTGGAACTACCATAATATTTATCATTGCCAAAAACGCATTAGTTAAGAATTTACTCAGAAAATCTGAATACATTTTTAAACAAATGTTACTTACTTGGTAGTCGTTTTAAGCCAATCTTGATCCCAAATGTCTACTCTGTCTGTTAGCCATATACGACTATCAACATTATATGTCGTCGAAATAATTCGCTAACGGCTTCAAGTCAATTATTGCTTTTAATAACTTCATCAGCAATAAGAATTGTTTTGAATCACTGTCCGATTCACTGCCAGATGAGGAATGTCAAGGAAAATGGTATTTCTTGGAAAATATCTTGTCATCCGCTCCGAAGTAATTAAAATATCTCTGTCCATTTCAGTAGCTTAATGATTTGGATAGACTGAGAGAAAAGCTACCTTGAAAACAGAGGCATGTTAATAATTAATAAAATGATGGAAATTAATGAATCGTTTTACAGTGATAGAGGGCGCTTCTATAATATTTAACGATTTCAAACATTAGTAGACGAAAGTCAAATTTAGTGATAAAGTCAGATAAAGAAAACAAGTTAAAAATCGAAACTGGAAAAAAGCGATAAGAAAGAAAAAAGAATGAAAGAAAAAAGAGAGAAAGAAGAAAAGAGAGAAAGAAGAAAAGAAAGGGAGAAAAAAGAGAGAAAGATAAAAGAAAGAAAAAAGAGAGAAAGAAAAAAGAAAGAAAAAAGAGAGAAAGAAAGAAAAAAGAGAGAAAGAAGAAAAGAAAGAAAGACGAAAAGAAAGAAAGAAAGAAAAAATGAGAGAAAGAAAAGAGAGAAAGAAGAAAAGAAAGGAAGAAAAAAGAGAGAAAGATAAAAGAAAGAAAAAAGAGAGAAAGAAAAAAGAAAAAGAAAAAGAAAAGAAAAAAAGAGAAAGAAAAAGAAAGAAAAAAAGAGAAAAAAAAAAAGAAAGAAAAAAGAGAGAAAAAGAAAAGAAAAAAAGAGAAAGAAGAAAAGAAAGAAAGACGAAAAGAAAGAAAAAGAAGAAAAAATGAGAGAAAAAAAAGAGAGAAGAAAGAAAAAAAAGAAAGAAAAAGAGAGAAAGATAAAAGAAAAGAAAAAAGAAAAAAAAGAGAAAGAAAAAAGAAAAAAAAGAGAGAAAGAAAAAAGAAAAGAAAAAAGAAAGACGAAAAAGAAAGAAAGAAAAAAAAAATGAGAGAAAGAAAAGGGAGAAAGAAGAAAAGAAAGGAAGAAAAAAGGGAGAAAGATAAAAGAAAGAAAAAAGAGAGAAAGAAGAAAAGAAAGAAAGAAGAAAAGAAAGAAAGAAAGAAAAAATGAGAGATAGAAAAGAGAGAAATAAGAAAAGAAAGGAAGAAAAAAGAGAGAAAGATAAAAGAAAGAAAAAAGGGAGAAAGAAAAAAGAAAGAAAGTAAAAAGAAAGAAAGAAAAAAGAGAGAAAGAAGAAAAGAAAGAAAGAAGAAAAGAAAGAAAGAAAAAATGAGAGAAAGAAAAGAAAGAAATAAAAAAGAAAGAAAAAAGAGAGAAAGAAGAAAAGAAAGAAAGAAGAAAAGAAAGAAAGAAAAGTAAAAGAAATAAGTAAAGAATGAAGAAAAGGGGCGAGTGGAAAAAAGAAAAAAATGTAAAGAACAATTTAAAAATTATCGATAAACAGATGCAAACTGAAGGAAAGAGTGTAAAATAAAGTAATTAATGAGTGAAGGAAAGCGAGTTTAGAGAAATAAAAAGGGGATGATAGAGAATAGAAAAAGGAAAGAGCAAAAGGAATGATGGAGAAAAACTTGAAAAGTAGAAGATTTGTGAAAAAAAATGACGAAAGGGATAATGAAAGATAAAAAAAAACGGAAAATGAGAGAAAGATAGAAGGAAGAGAAAGACAAAAGAGGGAAACGTAGTAAAGAAGAGAAAGAAAAAAAAGTTAAAAAGAGAACGAAAGAGAAAAGATTAAAGATAAATGGATAAAATAAATAAAAAAGAAAGAAAGACACACGATCACAAAAAAATCAGTTAAAAGAAAAGCATAAAAATATGAATAAAAGAAAATATCAATAATGGCGGTAGTTAAACATTTGACGAAGGGAAACAGGAAGCCGAGTCCAGTCGTCATATTACTTTTTGATCAGCCTGAAGCTGTTTTTCTTTTACTTGTTTTGTTATTTATACGAATTTTTTCCTCAGATTCTAATTCCATGTTTGTTTAGTCATTGGCTTTTATGAGATGCATACTTGTGAATGTATATTTGGTGGAGACATAAAGGCAGAAATAATGTCTTTACGACGAATACCTTGTTTCAATGAGATGCTTTTTTTTAAAAATACTTCATCCTAAGCAAGGTGGGAGTGCTACTAATACGCAGGAGAGGGGGCTACAGAGAATGTAACTAAAGGAAATGACTGAGTAGAGGGGGCGAGGAAAGGATCAAGACAATGTAAGATGTCGATTGACGTTACTTTTAAATTTTTGAGGATTATAGTTATCAGGGAAGCAAGTACGCGGAAGGGAGTTCCGTTGTCGAATAATACAAGAGAACAAGCTGTTGGTGTAAAAGAGGCGGTAACATTTAACTGTTTCGACAGTAAAAAGGCGGGGACCGAGATCCCAACCTAGTAGCACGCTTAAACTCATGCAGTCGGAGCACCAGTGAAAATAGCTCGTCAGAGCAGTTGCCATAAAGATATTTGTAGAGATTCTGCTTAAACCTCTGTCTAGAGGGTAGCCGCATCACGTCTGTGAGAAAGTGACTACAGTTGAGCTGCCAGGTCAAGACCTATCACATTGCATATCCTTCTTTGGATTTTGTCGAGAACCTCGAGATGAGCAGCGGGGGATACCAGACCATATATGGCAACAGTATTCCACGCAAGGACGAATGGTAGATTTTCAGATGTGAAGGATGAATTCAGACGAGAAAAAACTTCCAAGTTCGACACAGAGAAACAACTTTCCTTACGGTAGATGCAGCAATTCATTCAATGTAGTTGTTCCGCCTCAGGTCAGTGAAAAACGTGAGTCCAAGAAGGCACAGTGAGACGCTGTCACGAATTTGAGCATCAACCATTCTGATAGGAAGTTTCTCTATGGTGGGTAAATGAGAGCAGTTTCGTTTTGGAGGAATTAAAATTTACTAGCCATTTCCTGCCCCAGTCAACCACAGATTGAAAGTCCTTTTCGAGACTAACGGCCAGCAATATCAGCAATGCCGGCTTTAATATTACGTCGGTAAGAAAGTGACTGGAGTCGAGACCCCAAGTCAGTACCGATCACATTGCATATTGGAGAGTAATTCTGCTTAAACCTTGTTAAATCTAACTAATCTCTAGTTGATGCAAAAAGATTGCCACCTGGTACTTCCTTAATGTGGAGAAACAACAAAGCTAACAAGATATCGCGATGTAGTGCTGGGGGGTGCTCTGTGTTAGTGGTAATGATACCATGGCCCTGAAAACCATACTTCAATACAAGGTCAGCAACTGACGAGTGAATTTTTGGAGGCAGCGTTTAAGAAAAATTTATATCGAAAGAAACTAAGAAGAAAAAAGACAATATAAAGAAGAACACATGAAAAAGAAAGAAAGAATAAATGAAAGAAAAAGAACAAAGAAAGAAAGAGGGACAAAGATAAAATTATGTAAAGAATAAATATAAATTAAGAATAAATAAAACAAAAGAAAAAAGAAAGAAAGAAAGAAAGAAAGAAAAGAAGGAAGGAAGGAAGGAGGAAGGAAGGAAGGAAGGAAGAAAGAAAGGGAGGAAGAGAGGAAGGAAGGAAGGAAAGAAAGAAAGAAAGAAGGAAGGAAGAAAAGAAGGAAGGACGGAAGAAAGAAAGGAAGGAAGAGAGGAAGGAAGGAAGAAAGAAAGGGAGGAAGAGAGGAAGGAAGGAAGAAAGGAAGGAAGAAAGAAAGAAAGAAAGAAGGAAGGAAGAAAGAAAAGAAAGAAAGAAAGAAAGAAAGAAAGAAGGACGGAAGGAAGAAAGAAAGGACGGAAGGTAGGAAGGAAGAAGGAAAGATGGAAGGAAGAAAGAAAGAAAGGGCGGCAGAAATAAAGAAAGAAAGAAAGAATGAAAAAAGAAATAAAGGAAGAAAGGAAGGAAGAAAGAAAGAAAGGACGAGAGGAAGGAAGGAAGAAAGAAAGGAAGGAAGGACGGAAGGAAAGACGCAAGAAAGAAAGGAAGGACGGAAGGAAAGACGCAATAAAGAAATGAAGAAAGGAAGAAGGAAGGAAGGAAGGAAGGAAGAAAGAAAGAAAGAAAGAAAGAAGGAATGGAGGAAGGAAGGAAGAAAGGAAATAATATCAGAGAGAAATAAAGAAAATAAAAAATAACAATAAATTATCTGTAAGCATTATGCTATATTTAAAAAGTTTACTGGTTTTGATCGAAAATCTAGTCACGTCCAAGACATTTGTAAGCGAGCATGTCTAATTCATAAGGAAATGGCTTCTGTGAATAAAGGAGAAAGGAAATAAGCAAAAAGGAATTAAAAAAAAATCCTTATGAAAAAGTACCAAGAGTAAATAAAAGCAAAAACAAAGCAAATGTAATTGTCAGTGAGAAAATGGCTGCTTCCAGAACTGGATGTTTACCAAATAATGTGTTGCGAATCTTTCACCGATAACCTGCCTCAACACCACACACAGCATTAAGTTCCTGTTTACTGTCCGGTCGGCATCTGGTCAACATCTTTCAACATCTGCCCAGGTGGGTCTCATCATTGGGTCCTGTCGTTGCTCCAACCTTTTAGAAACAGGAGAATCCATTATCATTATTTACTAAATCTAGCTTAGTCTGGCACAAGGCCATAATTTTAGGATTATAAATGAGGATCCACTACGGTAGTAATGATATATGTATCAAGCTTGTTAACCTCACAGAAATAAGATATGGTTATTTATTAAGCTTGGCACAGTATGTCACAAAGCCTTAAATGAGAGGCTCTCACAAGATCGAATTGGCCACACAATAATAATCATATCTAAAATTAGTTCTCTTAATATATATATATATATATATATATATATATATATATATATATATATATATATACGTTTCATTAAATAATATAGAGGTTGTCTATTTAATTTATATAAATTCTTTTCATAACTTGAAGAAAAGAAAATCACAATATTGAATATTTTTAATCCAATCTAAGGCCAATATATTAAGCAATACACGGACAAGAATGTGATGATAGTCTGTTTCTGTTTAATGGAATCATATCATATAAAACTGGAAGCGAAAATTCATGACGTCACACATGATCACGCGAGAGTTTCGAGAAGTATTAAGTATACAGGAATCCGTTGGTATAAACCAATGGCTTCTGTTACCAATTATAGACATTTAAGGAGATTTGTGGAGATTTCAGTTTATTTTATTTAGGTTAGGTTTCATGTATATATATATATATAATATATATATATATATATAGTTATCGAAAAGTATAGGATGTGCGGGTGGTGTAATAGATAGCAGGTCGGAATGAAAAATTTTTAATTCATTTACAAATATAGAGCTAAATCCATCTCCCTTAGATATGGGTTAAATAGTAGGACTTGTAATTGAAAATAACTCAAATAAATTATATTCACTTGAAAATGAAAAAAAAAAGAAAAGAAGTATTCTTACAATTTTAAACAGGTTTCGACTTTAAATAACCAACAAAGTGTTGATAAGAATTATAACTGCCAATTCTAAGGTTATTGTTATAACACATACTCGTACTTGATATAACGTAATCCGTTAAAGGATTCTCTATACGAAATAATTGCCGTAACGATAGAAAACTGATTCCAATACACTGTTATCTATCAGTCCCCCTACTTAGATGAGTTGTGACACAAAGTTGGGATTATTGTGGGGAACCCGAGCGTCTCCACCCTGGTCATTGGTCAAAATTTACCCAGCTCCCGCGATAGTGGGCTCAATTTTTCTGTTTTTTCTGAGCTGAGTCTCTATCCGAAGACAGAGCCATATTAAACAAAGGACTTGTCTTGTTAGACTAGTTCATAAAATTTCAGGGGTGACCCAACATTGTGGGGAAAAAAAGTAAAATCAAACCTTAAATCAGGCGGCCTAAATCTATAAACAGCCTGTCGCATCTTGTTCAATATATTATTCTAATTGAAATCCCATAAATATAGCGTATGAATATTTGATAATGGCTTATTAGAAAGCTTAGATTGTATTAAAAAATATGGATCAATATTGTGAATTTCTTTCTTCGTTCAATGATAATGTTATTAAACTTATTAGACGTTATGAAAAGAGTTTACATAAAATAAACACTTGTCTATATTATTTAATGAAAACGCGTATAATGAAAAAGATAAATATATATATATATATATATATATATATATATATATGACTGATGTCAAATCAGTCGGGTTTGGATCCTGGCTTTAGGTAAACGAATGTCTAGCCACACAGATAAGCTGTGATACAAGGAAACAGTCTGTCTGTGGATGACAATATATACATCCCCGAAAAAATTCGGTCGAGCACTTTAGAGGGTAAGCGCGAATTTGTAAACAGTGACTGCTACTACTAATAATGCAAAACTCATTCATGAATCGAGCACTCTGCGTCACTGGTGTGTATATTCAAAAATAAATACATAAAAATTCACCTTACTCTCCGCAGGGAGCCGAAAACATAGAGGAAAAATCTGCGACTGATGCCAAATCAGTCGGGTTTCGATCATGGCTTGAAGCAATCGGATGTCTAGCCACACAGATAAGCTGTGATACATCAAAACAGTCTGTCTGTGGATCACAATCATATATATATATATATATATATATATATATGACGTCACACATTATGAAATGGACAATGTCCGACAATTATTTTTAAGACATTTTTATGTTTATACGTTCTTTTATAGATACAAATATTTAAGTAAATGCTCTGTTTAAATAAACAGCTTTACTGTTTATTTTCATAAAAATAAACAGTATTAAACAACCTGAATTTTTGGCCTGAAGATTTCAAGGACTGCATAAACTCCGAGCCTGAAGAACTTGAAAACTTGAAACCAGATGGGTAATTCAAGGAGGATGAAATCCTGAGAGCTCAATGTGAATACAGAGCTAATATTTAATGAAAAAACAGACCACTTTAAGGTACCATTACAATAATTTATTTCACCAAAATACTTTTTGAAGGACTCCGGATCATCAGGTCATTCCAATAACAAAATGAAAGGAAAAATGGGATTAGAAATTGATGGGTAGTGTAATATATATATATATATTTATATATATATATATATATATATATACACTGCGTGCCAAATTATTACCTTTTGAGAGTCCTGAGGTGATAGTTTTCTTTTCAGCATCAGTTAAACTGCTTTTACGGCCCATCTTTTCGCTAAATTCTTACACTTTTCTAATAATTTGGCACGCTCAAATCACCGTACTGATAACAAATATGGCGCCAGTTTGTTTACATTGCGCGGATCAGTACTAAAATTCCAGTGATTACACGGGTCAGTGTTGCCAACATTGTGTGAAAATTTTGTGTGAATTGATTGGACGGTCTTTGAAATATTTGAAAAAAATTTATCTCGATAATAATTTGGCACGTAGTATATATATTTCGTCCCCCGAGAATCTGTGTCGTGCGTGTGCGTAAGACAGACAGATAAACGCCTAAGGCTATTAAATCTCTGAAGAAGACGAAATCCTGGACATGGACAATTTTGTTAATAACCAAATGGCTAAAATTAGAAAAGAAATAAGTACATATAAATAAGATTAGTTAGTCTCAAAATACAAATAAACAAGGTTAACTAGAAATAACAAAAGTAGTCGGAGGATTAAACATGAAACTACAACCATTTGTAAAAAGAATGTTCATAGCACCAAAATCAAAATAGACCTTTTTTTTAAATGGTCATTGCGAGAGAGAGATTTCCAAATGAAAATCAAATAATGTTTATGACGACTTTAACATTTTAGTGCATAACATTTTGAGAAGGTCTATATGTTTACACAGGGATTTTGTATTGCAATTGTGATTTCTGACATCCAGAATTTTCAGTGGTCTGGCAGTCAGACTGTATATGTTTATAATGGTTTGGAAATACTGCTAAACAAGGGCAACGAGAAATAACAAAAGAAGTTGAAGGATTAAACATGAAACATCTGTAAAAAGAATATAGCGAATAGTTCGTTTGCTACAGGAAAACATTTCAATGTTGAGATCGCAGAAAAGGAAGTTACAAGAAAATTACATTTTGCAAAAGTGCATGTCAACAGTGGACACGTGTTGGATGAATTCTTTCACGAAGAGATAGTAACGTATAATAAACGTACGAAATATGGCTACTCTGACCAAATTGTCTAATAATAGCATGGAAATAAAATAGACGAATGTAGATAGAAAGTTATCAAAAGCCACAAATCGATGATGGTTAACTTTGGGATGAGATCAGGAGGATTGAACTACCACGTACTCGGTGTAACGCCTTTATTGGGTGGGGTTTCAGTGAAGGGCCAACCGGAAGTGGTCAAAACGCTGACGAAACTATAAAAAATATCTAAACTAAAAAAGAAACAGACAAAGAGGAAAAACGATACAATTTCTGTATTGTTGTAACAGAAAACACACACACATATATATATATAGGTAACTATAATCGTTTCGAAAAACCTTCAAATTTTTGATTTGCCAATAATCAAATCAATCACGAATGAAAAAAGGTTTTAAAAAAAGAAAGAGCTAGAAACATGAAAGTCTGTCGAAAAAAATCGCACAGATACAGGTTTGAAGCCCAAAGAAAAAAAACCGACACGAGTAAACAACTAAAAAGAACTCAATACAACCGTAGAGCAGACCTAGATAAACCTAGTGAGCCAGACAAACTTTTCAGGTTTCACCTAAGCGGATCGCCTGGATTCCCTGACAATCCGCTTAGGTGAAACCTGGGTAGGGTTGTCTGGCTCACTATATATATATATGTGTGTGTGTGTATACTGATATGTCCCGGAAAGGGATAAATTTGAACGAAGTAGCTAAGTGGTTTTGGCTACTATAGCCAAGAAGAATACGGTAGCAGTAATCGACTTCTACGCGTCGTTGTCGCAGGTAAGAAGTGTAGATCAATGGCGTAGTCCAATGGGCGTCGTTATAGATTTAGCTCTCAGACTCTTGACTCTTTTACTTCGTCGATATTTATGACGGACACCAGTCAATCATATTCCAGTGAGGGGGAACACAGGTGTACGCATATTCCAGTATATCATATACATATAGGGATTTTCTAAGCGTAGTTTATATGTGGCGCAGGAAGTATGAGGATAGCACTCACTATTCAGGCGTAATTGATCTAACAAGACAAGCTTGCTAATCATTACACTACTACTGGCTCGTATACCCCACAATAAACTTGACCTTGTGCCGCATCCGACCGCGTGGGGCGGTTAGTGAATATCTCATTACACTACATCGGAGTGTCCAATGATTCTCTAAGCGTAGCCGAAAGTATGAGGAACCCAGTGAGGATCGAACTCACTATTCAGGCCTAATTGATCTAGGCGAGACAAACCTTGCTAACCAATACTCCACGTCAAAGTGCCGAAAAGGATTTTCTAAGAGTGGTTTAGATGTGGCCAAAAGCCGAAAGTTTGGAGCGCGCAATGAAGATTGAACTCGTAACGAGACAATCTTGCTAACCATTACATCATGCCGAAGTGCCCATGTGTGTATGTATATGCATAAATAAGTATTCGATTTACCGTTAGGAAGATAAGCAAAGCAAATATTCAAAATTACTGTAATTTACTTAATTAAATAAATACTTATTTTAATGTTTATTTAATTTATATAACTTATGTTATGAATAATCAAGAGTGGTCTCCCCTCGTTTTGTTACTCTCCTCTTTGAGAGAGCTTTTTCTATTTACTGGGACTATAAAAGGACACTATACGCGAACCTTGTATTCTCACTTGAAGAAAGCTTTCTTAAAGCCTACACCTGTGTACTTTTGTCATTACAACTTATGTACTTATTGACTTCGAACAAATATCAAAGCCAACATGAAAAGAACTTATTTGTATTTAATTCATTTTGTTATGGCAAAAACTAAGAGAGATAAATGTCCAAACTATTTATTAAATCCAACCGACAATGTCCGCTTATTTAATTTTTTTGTAATTTCGAATATGATGTTGTTTATCAGGTTCGAAATTTTGGGTTACCTGTCTAAAGTTCATGTTTGTTATTCTTTTTTCTTCGGTTGTTTTCGACAGTTTTAATCATTTTTAAGAACCATGTGTTCTTGATCTGTTATGCGAGATTCCTTTGGTTACATCCTGGTATTTTATTTCGAATTGAACGGCGAGACTACCGAGGCAGATGATTCGATTATAGTGGTAAAGACCAGTCACATTTTTCAAACTAACTGATAGCAAAGAAATGTACCACAATAATTCAAAACCGCTCTCCTCAGATATGGATTCAAAGTTTTCTCCTAGACTGGCAAAGCAAAGTATTCGGAATTCAAATTCCGGCTTCCCATGTTGCATTCAATTCGCATTAATGCTTTTCGGAATGGAATGAAACCATTTCATCTCCCCTGCACGAGTTTAAAAACAGTTTAATCTGAATCTCTAGCCTTGGGTGGCCGCCAGTCTAGCAGTAGGAAACTGTGAGACATACAACGACGGGAGATTCCTCTCTTCCAATCTCAAGAATTCCTAGTAATTCATAGATAAGAAAGAAACAGAATCTGCGGAGAGCTATGGTCGGCCACGTCATGAATGGACGCGCACGAAGTGTGAGAATTATAGGTTTCCCTATCGTTCGGTTCACACTCCTCCCTACTTTGTTTTAAACAGGAGTGGAGGTTTATCCCTTATTTGCTAGTCAGGATTGGGTTTCTGGTTTTTATTCTCCTGACGCTAATATAAAAGCACACAGTAACCCTCTACCTTGAGTAGCTCTTGGGCCTTATATTGGGTGAATATTAGCAAAATAAAAGGCGTGAGTAGTAGGATTAGACGCCTATGTTCAACTTCCAGAAAAAGGCCGTTGCATTCACTTTCGCGCAAATACTGTTCTTCTCGCCCCATGTTGGAGTTAATAAGAGGGCATACTGGGCTCTGTGGCCTTCAATGTGACAACCAATCTAGAAAAAGGAAAATTCTAAATTTAAAACCAGTTGGGTGTGGAGCTAGAAATTACACACCATAAAAACCTATTTGTTGCAGAAACAACGCATAGCGATATAGAGCTATGATTGGAGAGTCTGCAGACTCACAAATTGAAACATTATTAGAATTAATGCGATTTTAACGACGTTGGAGGAAGTGAACTTAAAAAAAAGCCTACATGACTGTATGCTGATGAAATTATCAAAACAATATTGAGTTGAGCGCCATGTTACTGAAAATTAAACCTGAAGAGGCAATGTTTTGCAAAAAAGTTTTCGATAACCAATAATTTAAAATTGACAGCAATAATATCAACATAGTTAAATACACAACAATACTGCTAATATGGGAAATATGACTCCCTCTTTCTTATCGTTGGCATATGGAACACTGAAGCACACACAACGTCAAGCAATATTAGAATTTATCGTATTTTAACGACGATCGACTAAACGAATTTGTCATTTGCCAAATTATCGCTTATTTTAAAAAGAATAAAAAAAAATGGGAAAGCCTTTGGTTTAAAGAATATTAGGAATAGAAACACATTTTGATATTCGGTTATTTGGCAAGAGTCCTCTCAGCTGGAAGCTATTTTTTTTAAAGGAATCTAGAACCAACAGAAATTTGGTTCTCCAGAAGGAAACTGAAAATTCCGTGGACGGGGCGAGTAAGCAACAAGGAAGTCTTACAGAAAATTGCGACCAAATGAAGGGAGAGCTGAAATTCCTTGGATACATACATACAGTAAATATTTGAGAGATAAAAGAAGGCAGGAAGCCGCAACTACCCTGTGAGGTTGTGGGAAGAGATGGCGAAATGGGCGGCGGGAGCCTTAGCGAAGGGTGTAAAACTGCTAAGGCTCACTAGGGATAGAAGGTTTTGGAGACACATGATCGTCCATGTGCTGAAAGGATGCGACACAAAGAAGAAGAAGAAGAAGAAGAAGAAGAAGAAGAAGAAGAAGAAGAAGAAGAAGGAGGCGGAGGAGGAGGAGGATGGGAAGAAGAAGAAGAAGAAGAAGAAGAAGAAGAAGAAGAAGAAAGAAAGAGGAAGATGGGAAGGATGGAATTTTATAATGTTTATCCAACGTCACCTGGCGAGCGATAGAGAAGATGGATAGAGATGATGGGTTAGTTTCACGCAGGGTAAGTATTTAAATTATTAGTGGTTAATGTAAGCAGTGGAATCATGGGTCATCATGTGACGTCACAAGTTCCGTAACACATTAGGCTTGTGAGGAGAACCATATGTTCTGCGGCCATGGCAGCGTGTCTAAGGCCTGTATAGCTTCACGGAGTTCATCCTTCTTCAGGATAGTTTAGAATTAATAGTTTTCCTTTTATTAGACTGTTTGACCCCCGAAGGTATATTAGTCTTATCAGTGCTTCTTCTCTCTCTCTCTCTCTCTCTCTCTCTCTCTCTCTATATATATATATATATATATATATATATATATATACGTAGCTATCTATCTATCTATCTGTGTGTATATATATATATATATATATATATATATATAAAAAAACAGCTCTGGTCGCATTGGCGCTAAACAAGTACACCATTGATATAGCTGCACTGAGAAGTAACCATCAGTCGACTACATGAAACGAGAAAGCAAAATTAGACATCTAACGGTGTTCCTACTGCACTTGGATACAATAGATTCCCCTGTACTGGTTGTGGACTTTCTGCAATTCTCGAGCCGGTCGCAAAAGTTATACCCGTCATAGGCATGCAGATAATTAGTTCATGGTCGTTGGAACCTCATACCTCGAACTCGATGGGAGAGCCCATCAAATATATATAGGTTTCCTTTTATTAGAATGTTTGCCTACAGACGGCATACTAGTATTATCAGTGCTTCTCACTCTCTTACTCTCTCCCCCTTTTTCAATCTCTCTCTCTCTCTCTCTCTCTCTCTCTCTATATATATATATATATATATATATATATATATATAGCACAGGGCATCGTTATTGAGGATTTTTAGCGTGCTGGCCTTGATTAGATTGTTAATCCCGTTAGATAACACGCTCTTTCAAAGAAACTGTAACTAAGGTCTGTTCAGCATGGTTGCATTATAAACTACAGGTGGGCTTTGTGGGTATTGAACAAACAAAAATGTGCCTGAGAAAGCGTCTGCAATAAGGATTGGATGAGGCCCCATTAACCCTAGTAGACGGGTATCTTCGAATACGAGTGGCAAGCTATATATATATATATATATATATATATATATATATATATATATATATATATATAGCCGAGTTCGAATTCCAGTCGAATCCATTACATTAACTTACGTGCTAATACCCTTGGCAAAGGTATGAATCCTCTTCCTCTCCCTCCAGCTATGGGTAAAATAGCAGGACAGATTGGGTTCTATAGCCTTGGATGGCAACTGATCTAGGAGAAGGACAACTCTGAATTCAAAACCTGCGGAGGGTCGTTTGAGAACCTTGTGGCATTCGATGCACCAGGTCTCTGTATTCGCCCCCTCAAAAAGTGTGGGTGGTCCTGCACGAAGCCTTCACCACTATAATCAAATCTCATGTGCCGGTGTCGGGCTGTCGGTTTCCTGGAAACTGATCTGCTTGGCTCTCATACGTTGAATCTCGACGGGAGAGTCGATTATTATATATTCAGAGCGAGATAGATAAATATGTCTCTATATAGATAATTTAAAACAATTAATCTTTTTTTTTCCTATATTATTACTATAAACGTTAAATTTAGTAGGTTTTCGTGCTTGAGTCGACATCACTGTTAAATCGCTGTAACTAATGTCGAGGTCTGGGCAGGTAGAAATTAATTTCACTGTTTAAAACACCTGCCCAAAGATGTCTGCTAAGACACGTGTACCTACTAAATATAACCTTTATAGCACTATATCTAGATACAGTATAAACAAAGAAATCAACACTACGGTGACTGTCAGTTTCACTAATTAAACTATCATCAGATCCAGTGCTGCATCTCTGATATTGAGCTTTCTTCCCTCATAAATTAAAACAGCACGCGCGTGCGCACACACACGCACGCATGCATCCATCTGGAGAAAAATCCGTAGCGTTTTTAAGCAGATTTCAAAGGCAGTGTATGTAGAGAGATGTATTCAAATAAATATTTGTCATTTTATTCCATTGCCTTTCATAATTTACTAGCAGCATGGCCCGGCGTTGCCTGTGCTTGATTAAATATCCTACGACTCATACAGCAATCGCTATCACTTGACTTAAAATATTTTTGCCCTTTCTTGCCTTTAAAGGAGTGCCCTTTGCCGTGCTGATGTTGCTACATGCCTTACTTCTTGCCTATCTCACACTGCGAATTTTTTCTAAGCTCTATACTAAACATTAAATCTGTTACAAAAAAAGAACTAAACAAAATGAACACAAAACGACCAGCTTTAAAAAAAGGACTCGTAACCTGAAAAACCGAATGAAAAAAGAATGTTAACAATAAATACTTTTTCACACCCAACCCAGTTCTGCGGAATTAGAATCAACGTTGAGTTTAAGCAAGCGAATGAGCCAATTGGAGTAAAGTGCCATGCAGATTTAAATTTTTCCCAATTGTGACGAATGCAGCTATCGATTTTTTTTGGATGCTAGCATGCAGTCATTCGCTCAGTTGTTGCCTCTCACGCTGACCAATAGAATCTTCCTGCCTATTCGTGGCAGCCAGCTATTGGCTCTCACTCTGGCCAGTAGAAAATGGCCGCAAACTACATGAAAACTGCTGTAGAAGCATGAAAAAATCGATTATTTCCACTATCGATGGAAGTTGGGAAACGTAAAGTCGGTCTTCCCGCTAACTTGGAGCATGTACATGTAAATTATGGTGCAAATCCGTCGAAAATTGCGGCCATGCATTCATTACACACACACACACACACACACACACACACACACACACACACACACACACACACACATCCTACCTTTTATAGATAGAGATGAAGGAGTCCCATGATTCCATCCTGGCAGAGCTTGGCATATTTCTGTGTGCTCACCTATTTTTTTTTCTACAGGCTTTCAGAGAATAGAAGTTATTCCCATTTTGTAGGGATTGAAATAATTGGTAATCCGAAGTTGTAAGGGTAGGTGGCTACGGCTGGACATGACAGACAAGCTGCAGCAATTTCTGCAGGGTCTTTAAAGAAACGTGAGATTTGACGTTGTCTTGATAGAAAAAAAAAACACCTTTCGCTAATTCCGAATGATTTTCATTATTTGCTCTTTTTTATAGGTGCATTTGGGAGCAGGTCTTTTCTGAATTCAACGCCATTTTTTTTTTTACAGAAAAAGCTCTTAATACTCAATACCCTTCCAGTCATCACTACATACACAACATCACATTCTTCGGTGACAAACCGGCTTTTGGAAGCAGTTAACAGCACGGCGGAGTAATGGATTGTTTGAATTCCATTTGAATCCATTACATTCACTTAGGTGCTAATACCCTTGGCAAATGTATTAATCCTCTTCTTCTCCCAACAGCTATGCGTAAATAGCAGAGCAGACCGGGTTCTATAGCCATGGATGGCAACTACTCTACCGCAGAAAGAAATGGCCACCTACTGCGGAAAAAAATCTGCGTCGTCAATCATATATCGAAAGATACATGATCACCTAATCGTGTATCACGCATGGCACATAACTGACTGACTAAGAGCCTCTCAGTTCGTTTTCCTTAAAGCCTATTTTGTTCCACATTGTTGCAAACAATCAATTTTTCATCGTTTGTTATCGTTCGTTTAAAAAATGGGTGGTTTTGTTGCATTTGATCAGAGAATCACAGATGGAAATGCGGCACGTTAAATCGTTCCGATTCGTGTATTCAAGAGTTTTAATGTGCCTTACAATGCACAGAGGAAATATGCGGAGTATCTTTGCTGACACGTGATCTTTCCCTGTCAAATGATTTGCATTATTTTTAATCAGCATGTCGACTTAGTCATCATTAATGGCCGATTCTTTCTTTTTATCTGTCTCTCTGTCTATCTCTCTGTCTCTCTCTCTCTTGACTTAAAAAGATAAGTTACTCCAAAATTCGCTTGAGGATGAAATGGAACTTATGTTTTTAATTTAATTACAAAATTAAATTTAAAGCTTTTAGCTTCTATTTTTGAAACATGGTTATTACTGTGTAGCAAAAAAAAACATATTTTAAATCAGTTAATTTATAATATATATATATATATATATATATATATATATATATATATATATATATTCCCCCCCTCTCTCTATCATCTTATACCAACTTAAACCTGCCTCCTCAAACACGTGTGCATAAATTAAAAAATAATGATATGAAGGTTTTTAAGCCTGGTAAAATTTTTCACCCATATTTTTGTATGAAAATGGAAATCTGAAGAATTACTGCCACAATCCCTGTCTTAAGGAAATAAATTATAATCCCATAAACCCTTAAATTTGTCTGTTTAATTCATATTTGCTCTGTTTTTACAATGATTACATCCTCCTTGGAATTATCCATACGGATTACTAAATAACTTCATTAACTAACTACCTAACTAACTAATTATCTATCTATCTATTTATCTATCTATCTATCTATCTATATATATATTATGAAATGGATAAAGTCCGACAATTATTTTAAGACATTTTTATGTTTCTACATTCTTTTTATAGATACAAATATTTAAGTAAATGCTCTCTTTATAATAAATGTTAAATGTTGTTTAATACTGTTTATTATAAACAGAGTATTTACTTAAATATTTGTATCTATAAAGTGAATGTATAAACAAAAATGTCTTTATATATATATATATATATATATACACGTTTGGTTGAAAACAACTGACAAGGTACTGCGGTAAAGTTCTATTTATTTATTTTTTCTTGTTTTCTTATAATTTGTTTCTTTTCTGGGCATAAAGTATATAGAAAATATTCGAAGGTTCTGTATCTCTGATCGCTATAAATTATTCTTTTAACCATTATCAAGGATGATTTTCACTTGTAACTGAATGCCTGTATTTTTTTATGCGTTAGAGTCATTGCAATGGTTTTATTTTCCAAACACAGTCAATTCAATCGGACAATTTCTATATACTTTATGTCGAGTAAAGAAAAAAATATAAGAACACAAGAAAAATTAAATTAAAAGAAAACAAAAGTTGTCAGTCGTTTTTAATGAAACTTGTATAAAAAAAGGATTGCTACCCAAATACACAATATATATATATATATATATATATATATATATATATATATATATATATATATATATTTCGGAATATAACAATTTGATTCGAGGAATAGCCGCAGCGTGCCGCTGGGATAATCAGTTAAGCCAACATTTCTACCCGAATATGTACGGACATGTTTTCCGAGACGCAGACTAGATGAGTCATTCATTGTCGAGCAGTAGAGGAAGTTGTATCGGATCATGTTATAATGTTGGTGGAAAACGAGCAACAGAGATCTGGAACATCGGATGAGTATCAACATTCGAGTGAAAAGTGTATCAGTGATAACGAGGCGTTAGTCCCAGTAACAAGTGTGATGAAGAAATCAAGTATTCTTAAGGGACGTAATCGGTTCAAAGGAGGACAAGCAAGATATACAGAATGATGTATGAAGTGGACAGACACAAATAACAAAGAGCCAATGCAAATGTGAACAAAATACACAATTTGGTGCATTCAGAAGATTAAATGTGTGACTGATAGCAGAAGAACTTAAAAAGTGTGGTAGATGAGGCGTTAGGATTATGTGAGATTCTGTCATCCAGTATGGGTTGAACCATCTGCGCTGGTTAATTGGTCTCTGTGACTAGATTACAAATCATCGTTTTCCGTTTCAATTCTGCTCTTATATAGGTGTTTGGGTGTGTGGGCGGAGAGTGTGTTGTGAATTCGTTCTTGTGAGTGCATTAATCAAATGGTGCTTTGAGAGAATCCTAAACCTTCCACTGCAAAACATATAATCGATAAAAAATAAATCCGATTATCCGATTTTTACGATTGAAAATCGTCGTTCACTTTCTATGGATTTCTTTCTGCGGGAATCTTTAAATAGAACAGCATTTCTACCACCATCACGCTGCGAAAGAACAACCAAGGTTGGGATGCGTAATAGAAGTATATATATATATATATATATATATATATATATATATATATATATATATATATGTACGTCTGTATTTGATTTCGATCATATTCTTTCTATCTATCTCTATATTTATATATTATAGTGCATTTATATTATCTATCTATCTATCTATCTATCTATCTATTAGTATCGTTTATATCTATCTATCTATCTATCTATCTATCTATCTATCTATCTATCTATCTATTAGAGTGCGTTTATATCTGTCTATTGATAAATTTATCATTCTGTTCCTTTATCTATCTATCTATTGATGCATTTATCATTCTCTTCCTCTCTCTCTATCTATTATATACAATATATATCTATATATATATCTGTATATATATATATATATATATATATATATAATTCGTGTTGCTCCTCTCGCTTCTAACAGTTAACATTATGAGTTGGATTATCAACATTTGTTCCTAAGACTGTGACCATACATATCTGTGATTGCCCAATATTTATCTATTAAGTCTTAGTTCGACACAAATCAAAAAATTGAAAAATGTATTTTTATCAAAATCGTGTCGCAACAGACTTCCAAGTGGCCTGTCTGCCTTAAGATTTCGACTTCGAAATCCGGTTTTGTTTTTATCTGACTTTGAAAACTGATTACTATTGTGATCTACAAAAATCTATAAGCAGATTTATCTCACACTCTTCATAGCAATATGCATGTATGTGTGTATGTATATATATAAATGTATATAAAGACCTGCACTTCATTTGTGTGAGCTTTGTGACAAGGTTTGTAAATCTGTTGCGGGACTCAAACGTCACATGTTTCTACACAGGGACGGGTAAGTTTCTAACATAGGCAACACAAACTTTATGTTTTCCACGTATGTAAGAGAGGTTGTAAAAGTGAAGTTGGCCTTAAGAA
Organism: Acanthosepion pharaonis; assembly: GCA_903632075.3. Taxonomy (NCBI): domain Eukaryota; kingdom Metazoa; phylum Mollusca; class Cephalopoda; order Sepiida; family Sepiidae; genus Acanthosepion; species Acanthosepion pharaonis. The sequence continues at coordinate 2,971,326 of CAHIKZ030001001.1, read as the reverse complement.
TGAGTTACGGGCTCATCAGCAGAGCTTTAGCTCAGGTATAAATAATAGAAATAATAAAATTCTGAATGAAAATAAAGAAAAAAAAGCTAGCAGGTGAAGAGATGGTCTTCTTAGGCAAAGAATTTACAATCATCATGTATGTAACATAACACTTATCGGCACAGAAATTAAAATCGGCAAGCCAAGTTGAAAAGGCCTGAATCTATCTTCCCTCAGCTATGTCTTAAATAGAAAGACAGGCTGGTCCCTTTTGACTTGACGGCCAGTCTAGGAAAAGGAAAATTCTAGTGAGACTCATTTTTGTGTATATGTAGCCTCCTGATGCTTTCTAATTATTCAGATGGGGTTAAACTTTGTGACAAGAAAACTTAAGGAATGCAGTTCAGATATTTATCCTTACAATATGCACTATTTTATTTTGATAAGTATGTATTATTTTCTTGAAAATATAGCTGCTTCTACAAAAGCCTTCACCACTAAAATCAAATGGTATGTAACAGACTTACATTCGTTTGAAATATCTGTTTTAATCAGTTCATGCCACTGTACAGGAGTAGATATATACATATAATTAATCTGGCGCAAGTCACACGGGAAGACTGAACTGGAGACATTGGGTACTTAGCTTGCCAGAAAAAAAAAAAAAAAACTTTTTAACCATCGGTGTGTGTTAAGCAGCAAGTGTGTAGTTTTATAAAAATGCTGGTCAGAACTCTGACGACCCGAGCTGAGTTGTGTGGTTTGAAACCCGTGAACTTTCTGACAGTGTAGGATTGTCCTGAAAGTGATGGATAGTCTTTGTTTAAATTTGAAGACTGTGTGGTTGCAAGAATAGACGTCAGAAGACTCTTTGCCACTCTCAGACTCGTTATTAAGACAAGCCAGCACATGATGAGGGATAGTTTTCCATTCTGTTGACATTTGTCTTTTCTATCGCCCCAACCCGTCTCCTCTTCGTTTTATACAAGAATCGATGCTATTAAACAATAATACTGCATCTTCCCTCCCTGAAATTTAAAAAGAATTATCCGTCGTTCATTCAATCTGATGCAAGGTTGGGATCTGAAAAGCCAGACAGGACACGAAAGTCAAGTGTAGATGTCTATGTGTTTATGCCCGAATCGATCTATTGCAGCGATCCCAAGTTTATGGTGAGTGATTCTTTCAAAGTACTTGCGTATTTACAAATCCACCATCTCGAAATCACTTCCAAGTTTCCGCGGCAAGGTGCAGCCGAAGTTGACTGCTCAAGGATTATCTGCATTGAATGACCAAAGTTCCATACAATGTGTCTTAGGACTTCATCAGGCTAGTTTTTTTTTACGTTGATGCGACTACACATATGCACGAACGTATTTTGGGCAAGTAATTGTTACATATAGTAAGAAAAAAGGTAAGTAATCGAGGGCCCCAACACGCATGCGCCGGAAATAGTGTAAAAATAAAACAGAGTCTTCACGAGGCAGACAAATGTGTAACTCCGTATGTAAGAAATATAGATTGTTAAACATCAAATATAGACTTTAGTTATTGTTCAATAACTACGAAACATAACATGGTGGCAGCGGGTGAACTACACGTCACACTGAAGAAATACTAAGGGATCAAAAAAAAAAAAATGAAGAAAAATGGCGAACTTCTACACCCATGAAATTTTAACCAAGAATATATTGGGAAGCTGACGACATCATTGAAGCATTTAGGAAATTTAAACAAAAAAATGCGAGCTGACATTTAAAAGTTTCCTCAAGGGAATAAGAAACAAAATGATGAAGAAAAGTTTAGTTATATATTGCAAGATTCTCGATTCATTGTAGTAATGATTTCACACTTCAGCCCATTGACCTGCAGGCTTGAAAAGTGAAGGCATTACTATAATGCGCTCGCGAAACGTTGAAGACGGTATGTCTGAATTAATACCACCCAGTTAAGTAACACGTTTCTCCACATTAATTCTATTAACGCCGTGCTATACTTAGCTTTTGATATCGAGCATTTTATGACAAAAAACCTGCCTGCCTAAAATGCATTTCCACTAGTAAATTACGGAAAAAGAACCAGCAATTTTGGCACCTAAAAACTCTTAAAATTAAATACTATATATATATATATATATATATATATATATATATATATATATATATTCTGATAAGGCATTATATGCCACAAAACTTTGAAGTCAGCATGACTGAAATAACACCACTGTTAAGTGTGTTAATTCTATTGTTTATCCTTATATTTTGATATTGAGCACAAAGATCATGCCTTTCCATTAGTAAACTACCCAGAGCGAACCAGCAATTTGGTACCTAAAAACTCTTACAATTAAATAATATATATCTATGTCTATATATATCTCTCTCTCTCTTTATATATATATATATATATATATATATATATATATATATATATATATATATATATATATATATATATATATAATATATATATCTTTGATTGGGGAATCGGAGAGCCGAGTTCGAATTCCATTTGAATCCGTTACATTCACTTACGTAAATATGAATACCTTCTCCCTCAGTTAAAATAGTGGGTTCTATAGCCTTGGATGGCAAGTTTCTCCTGCATTAAACCTTCTATTAAATCATATGCGGTTGTCTTTATCCTTATAAAAACATTTTAGGGCCTCGAGATCCCTTTTCTCGATTTGATTGAGCACAAAGAATATCTATCTATCTATCTATCTATCTAAATCTATCTATCCTTTCCATTAGTAAACTTTTTTTTAGGTTTGTTTACAAGGAAGATGCGGACGTCACATGATATGGAACGCTTTGTTCGAATATTTTTAACGTAAATCTAACTGTAATAATATTTTCGATGTTGTTTAAAAATTTTTTTAACTATATCTAAAAACAAAAGTTTAACAATTTTAAATTTAAAATATATATCTTTATATGTATTTAATTTTAAAATCTATATCTCTCTCTCTCTCTCTCTTCTCTCTATATATATATATATATATATATATATATATATATATATATATATATATATATTTCAATATTTATTGGACTACAGCGATATTTGTGTTGATGTAATTGCACATGCGCACAAAAGGGAGGGAACTCTAAAACCAAGCGTTGGCTATAATTACGCATAGATAGGAAACACTGAAAATGTTTAATGGGTTCGTCTCAAACTGGGGTTTTAGCTTGCATTTACTTAGATTTCTTGATTGTGGTCCTTCCAGAGTACATTCACCTAAACAATCGACATATTTCCAATATACTGATTACACTCTATCGATGACCATACCCTTCACTGGGAAAATAAGATTTTTCCGCATGATTTCTTTAAACCACTGACAATAAAACGTTTCCACCACAATTCTATTAATAAAAATGATCTCATAAATTTCTATTTACACCTAAAATAAAATATGGGTAAAAATTCTTTTTGAAGAGGACTCAAATTTTGGCCCTCAATACTTATACGAAAAGTTCTCCTCCATAATTATTTAATATTCAGCCTTGGAAATGGCAACTGGTATAAATCTCAGACAGTCAAACCTTTACCACTATAATATGACAAATTTTTTTTCCGCATATGTGCAGGTTGTCCTGCTATTTACCTATAGCTGGATCGGCTACCTTTACCAAGGTTATTAGCTTAATGGAACTAGTTGCTCGGTTCTCCGACCCTCGTATTCTACCTCAAATTTATCTAAAAATTTGTTACATCGAAACAAAAAGACTTAATACTAAAGGCTGAAACCCAGGAATACATCTCGAGGGGTTGGTGCCAGGCGTTTTTAACCAATATTTATTATGGAGAAAACAAACAACAGTTCAGCAATAACATTTCT
>CAHIKZ030001001.1:2962500-2965000 GCA_903632075.3 Acanthosepion pharaonis | reverse complement strand
TTAGTTCGTTTGCTTGTATGTATAGATCTGATGAATATATTTTCAGAAGTGGAAAATATGAAACTTAAAGTTTCTTCTACAATTATGCACTCTTTTCCTCCAGAATAAACAATCTAGAGCATTGATTCTCATCCTTTTTTTACCCATTGACACCTTTTCCTTTTCTTTTTTCTTGGTGGACCCCTTAATAGCTATTTCACATAAGATAACAATATTCTATGTTTCATTAATAAAAATTTTGAGGTTTTAATAATCAAAGAAATATTATATAATTAAGCTTTATTTTTAAATGAAAACTAATTTAATGCAAATAAATTATTCTTCAATAATAATAATAATAATAATAATAATAATAATAATAATAATAATAATTTTTCATTAACCAATATCTTGTATTACAATATTACAATGTTTTTTCTATAGTCAAGGCCAAAGGGGAGCAGAGTTCTTCAGGCAATTGAATTCACTACAGCATTTATTTATGCACACTAGTTAAAAATTTTAAACCAATTTAAGTGTGAGCTTAGAAAAAGAAAAAAAAAGGCATGTTTATTTAACGGGATCCCTGTGATTGATGTTGCTCAGCAAGTTTCTTTATATCTGGTTCCATCGATGTTGATGATAGTCGAAGATCTCCTCTTTTCACGATGTCAAGTCTATTGCGAACTTTTGATAACAGTTGAGAAACACGACTAAATCCCGATTCAACAAGATAAAATGTTGGAAAAGCCAAAACGTAGAGCTGTGCTTTATTTTAATAATAATAAAAAAAATTCTGAGATGGCTTTTTTCAGGGACCACCAAAATATCATTGTTAACCCGCAATTTGTTATATTTTTCTTTGGAACCCCCAGAAATAATACATGGACCCATAGGGTCCATATGGACCCCAATTGGGAATCTCTAATCTAGAGCAAGATTTTCTCAGTCATGTTGCATGTTTCTGCAGTGTGTTCTTTATGCAATCTTTATACCACAATTTCGGCTTTGAGATAGATAGATAGCAACAGACCAAGAAAGGAAGAAAGATATGCAAAAAGAAAGATAGAGAAAGAAAGATATATAAAAAATGTGAGTAGAAAGTCAGTCAGATATGAATTGATTAAAATGGATTGACGTAGGTATAAATAGACTGAGATACTTAGATTGGCAAAAAGAAAAAAAAAACATGAGATAGATCTGAATATAGATATATCTTTGCTGATATTAGAGATTCCAATTTCTTGTTTCCTTGACGGTTACAATCTTCAAAAATGTAAATACATCTCCAGTCACCATCTTCTGTCTTCCTGAACCGTATTCTTTTATTATCTTTTCCCCTCAATAAAGTCTACTCATTCTCTTTCACTACCAGTAACCCCTTGCGTTTTAGTGGCATTATCACCTTGCTTGGGAGTGAAATGATTTTAAAAATTAAATGGCGGAAAACCCTCTCCAGTTGTATGATTAGTGTAACACAATCTTTGTATCTCTTCATTATTCCAGTTAATGGGGAAGCTACTGGACGAAGCTAAAGTTTCTAAATATCCAAGAATATTTATTTTTGTCGGGTGATATTTGAAGGTCACCTTGGATTGTTTCGCCAATTAAAACTTTATTGGATACACTTGTTAAAAAAAAAATATCTTTACGAATATTTTATTGCAAGTTTTTCCAACCAAACCAAATTTTATTATTATACACGTTGGTGATTTCCTTTTTCACTGCAGTAACTCGCGGGTTAATCTAGTAGACGGAATGAATTGCAAACTATTTTTGAATGAGTTCTAAAAATTATCGAATATAATTGGATTAATTCATCGTTAAAGGAAGTCGGACGTATTGAACTATGACCACAGATAACCTCAAATTTCAAAGCCGGTGTTTGTGGGTTGCCACATGAAATAAAGAAAATAGTTATTTTAACAAACAAAAACCAGTTTAACAAATCAATGGCTGACATAAAGGATATTTGAACGCATTTAGCTTCAGAAAGAAAGAAAAGAATAAAGAAATATTAAAAATTCACAAAAACTATGACTCCGGGAATGACAGACGACTGAGTTTTATTATCCCTAAGCTATATCACGTTGAAACACCGAGTCTCGTCCGATCACCGAAGTTAAGTAACGTCGAGTCTGGTGAGTACGTGAATGGGTGACCACCTGCGTATGCCACATGCTGTAAGCTTGGGTGTGCGGGGGTGATGTAATGGATAATGGCTCAGAATGAGAAATCAGAGCGCCGCGTTCGAATTCCGGTCGGGTTCATGTACGTAAATACTTGGGTGATCATGAATCGAAAAAAGACATGAACGGCCAAGTATGCCACTTCCGTCCTTGCCAACACGTCAGCGTGGTAGAGTAATGGTCCATTCCTCGCCATAAATCTGTGGAAGGCCTACGTCCGGCCAAGGTCCTTCACAGATTGAGAAGAAAAGCTGAAATTCTTCTTCCTTTTATTTTTTTTTCTCTCACTACTAATACCACTAGTACCTCCACTACTGCTACTACTATATACT
>CAHIKZ030001001.1:2922500-2957500 GCA_903632075.3 Acanthosepion pharaonis | reverse complement strand
CTTTATTGAAAGTCTATATCATCCATGTCTAAGGTGCAAGGCAAACGCAAATTATTACTAAATCATTGTGCCATCAAATAAGACCTTCATTTACTTCATTTTGTTGTTATATTCAATTTTATCTATTTTTGTTTTTATTAATTATGATCTAACAAATAATCTAACAAATCTTATTCATTAAGTAGCCTATTTTAATCTTTTAAATTTTATAGAGTTCACTTATTGAATACAATAAAAAATTGCATATTTCACTTTTTGTGATTCATAATTCGAAATCTTGTATGAATATATTTTCCATTCAATGTATCAAATACAAAAGAAATCAACTTTATTTGGATTCATTCTTGAAATAAGAAAATTTTGAAGTCAGTTTTTAAGTAAAAAACTTGCAGAGGTTAGGTATTTCTGTACATTTTTTCAAACGATTTTTAAAGGTAAATGCTAAGAAATTTGTAAAAGCAACGAATCTAATTTTTGTTGTTAGTACGTATCACATCAAAATCTCAGCTTTTATATCGAGTGCAATGTTGATTTTCTGAAAACAGTGAAGAATCAACCTAACCTACTGATAGAGTACTAACAGAATTAGTGAAATATGACTCCCTCACACCAAGGAAGCGCACATTGGTACGCTTTGTCGAATTCTTCATTTCTTCTAGTAGATAGGTTTTAACAATTTGTCAATAGGTATGTTCTATATACGGGATATTGTTGATTTCATTTGGTCATTCTTCTGAGACTGTTCTCGAGATAAAGATTAAAAAGAACATCATTTCTATCATCACCATTTGGAGATACCACGTGACTCTCGACCTTTTTTCAGTTTTAGCACCACTAATTTTGATATCCAGACTTGCATAGCTAAGAAGTAAATGCACCATCCCTACTTCACCACATAAAAATCCTTCGAGGATTTCAATGAAGATCTTCACGAATTATAGTATCGAAGGTTGATGTCATATCAAGTTATGTTATAAATACCTTTATGCTTTCATCCTGCATTTCGTGGCGTTTCGTCTATGAGCTTTAACAGTATCACATTTGCTAAACCAGTATCACGGTATGCACTCTGAGATTCCACTAGATATATTTCATAGCTCGGTTTAATTCTATCGAGGATGATGTTAGAGAGTATCTTTCGAATGAGTAAAAAGAGATTAACAAGTTTTTGTAATTCGGCAAAGCGTACCAATGCCAGGGTCTTAATGCTAATGACTTTAAGTATTAAGTATTTCTTGTGAAGAATGATGGCGCTGCCTTGGGGGCATATTTTCCTAATTCTGTTAGTACTCTATCAGTAGGGTAGGTTGATTCTTCACTGTTTTCAGAAAATCAACATTGCATTCGATATAAAAGCTGAGATTTTGATGTGATACGTACTAACAACAAAAATTAGATTCGTTGCCTTTACAAATTTCTTAGCATTTAGCTTTAAAAATCGTTTGAAAAAAAATGTAGAAAAATACCTAATCTCTGCAAGTTTTGACTTACAAACTGACTTCAAAATTTTCTTATTTCAAGAATGAATCCAAATAAAGTTGATTTCTTTTGTATTTGATACATTGAATGGAAAATATATTCAAACAAGATTTCGAATTATGAATCACAAAAAGCGAAATATGCAATTTTTTTTATTGTATTCAATAAGTGAACTCTATAAAAATTTAAAAGAGGCTACTTAATGAATAAGATTTGTTAGATTATTTGTTAGATCATAATTAATAAAAAGAGGTACGGTGGAGTAGTGGATAGCGACTTGGATTGAGAAATCGAAGAGCCTTGGATGGCAACTGGTTTAGGAGAAGGACAACTCTGAAGGAGGGTCGTTTGGGGACCTTGTGGCCCGTAGTCTCTGTATTCGGTCCATCAAAAAGTGTAGTTAGTAGCACAAAAGCCTTCAACACTATAATCAAATCAAGGACAAATGACTCAGACGTGGGTTAGATCCAGTGACGACTCAGAGTTGTGAGTTCAATACCAGGCCACAGCAGTGGTAAATCAAAAGTTGAAGGGTCGAGTTAAAGGGAAATAACTGAGACATCCGAAAGAGGCATAGTACATGGAACTACAACAATCTACACCGGTGGACGAAATAACAGGGTCGGTTTGAAATTGCAATCATCCGAAGAAGGCCGGAGTGTACAACTGCCGAAACGTTGTGAATATGGCAGTGAAGATGAGGATAACAGTCCGAATAATGTGAATAATGTAAATAATGCAAGTAATCATAATAGCTGATCTCAATGATATAGACAGATATTTATTTTCTCTGTTGACGAAAAGTTTTGATGTATTTTATCATAAATTTAAATGCTATTTTGACCATATCGATGATGACGACTTTGTGGGTCGCTTACATATGTAAAGCTGATTGCAGTATTGTGTTGATAGGGCCTGTATATTTGTTAATTATTGGATATATTTAATTCATATATTCATTGGCTGAAAGGTCAAGGAATGTTGATAGAGTCAGGAATTTTACATCCAGACAGTTCCCAAAATAGTTCTATTCGTACAAATTCGCAAAAACATAATAAATAAACAAATATTGGATTAATGATGAATACTTAAATAAAAAAAAATATACGAATATATATATATATATATATATATATATATATATATATATATATATATATATATATATATATATTGCATGTATAATGGGCTGACACTTTGCTGAAGCGCGGTGCTCAGCTAAATATTGCAACCGTCTAGAGCACTTGATGTGTACATCTGTTCTATATATATATATATATATATATATATATATATATATATATATATATATATATAATAATGAACAACAGACACTTTAAGGTACCATAACATTAATTTATTTCACCAAAATACTTTTAAAAGGATTTTGGATCATCAAAATAACACTTCCAACAATGAAATGAGAGGAAAAATTTGATTAGAAATTGATGGGTAGTGTAATTTTTGTAATTAAACAGGGAGGGTGAAAGTGGCGGTTAAAGAGACAATACAAAATATAGTGAGGGTTAAATTTACATCTCTCTTAAATAAGCCTTAAATTACAAAAATTACACTACCCATCAATTTCTAATCAAATTTTTCCTCTCATTTCATTGTTGGAAGTGTTACCTGATGATCCAAAATCCTTTAAAAAGGATTTTGGTGAAATAAATTATTGTTATGGTACCTTAAAGTATCTGTTGTTCATTAAATATTGGCTCTGTTCTTCACATTGAGCTCTCAGGATTTCATCCTCTTTGGAATTAGCAATTCGGTTTACCAAATTCTTCATAACTTAAATATATATATATATTTATGTATATATAGATATATATATGTATGAAAATTTCTTCGATTTAACCAGTAGAGAAGACAATATTTATGAATAAAAATGTTACACTCATAAAAAAAAAAAAATAACTCACTCAGAAGGAAAATTCTGGAGAGTGCCGCCATAGAAAATTACCCAAATATTAATCTACGCCCAGGTTTTTTCCCCATTTCACCTTTCTTAACAAAATTACTTCTCTCACAAACAAATGTACACAACAGATTCATAAAATCAAAAGAAAATGGTTGAATACATCAACACAGATATAATGACAATATTCTCCAAACGCGACAAATACTGACGCTATTTTCAGTTAACAATATGAAAATAGCGTTTCTCTACATTCCAGTTGCTAGGAACATTCTGTTTTTGTTTTTATTAGTTACCTAGTTCAATTAATTTCATTTCGTATTTTGCTTTGATAAAGTCCAAGTCAGCAATTATTAGTTTTCCTATTGTCATTTTTATTCATATATATATATATATATATATATATATATATATATATATCGCATACATATTTTCAGGTTACATTACGTAAGCTATAGGATCATAGGGACATCACTTGTTCTTCAGCCATAGCTGCAGTGGCGTGTCTAGGGCAATAAAGTCTCATCAATTCCATTCCTCTTTAGGCTGGTTTTGAATTCAATTTTCCTTCTCCATGACTTGTTCCCATCTCAAGGCAACCCAGTCAGCTTTGCTATTTAACCCATAATTAGGAGGAGAAGAGATAGATTCATACCTTTCCTAAGGGTATTTGTGCAAAAGTGAACCTAACGAACTCAACTGGAATTCGAACTCGGGTCACCGATATCGCTTTCTGAGACGCCAACCGTTACACAAACTTGGCACAACTATTTTAGTGTTTTTTTTTTTTTAAACTGTAAGAGCACAGTAAATTCGACGGTACAGGGTAAAATAAAGTTTAATATACACCTTTACCATTTAGATTGACGCTTCATTAACATTTAAGAATCATAAAGATATCAATGAACATATTCAATTTATCTTCGACAGGATATATGTTTATCCAAACAGGTTCGCAAAAACATTTCATTGGAAATATGAATCATATAGTTCTCGCTTTTTAAAAGAATTATTTATAGTTACTTACGTAATTAAATTAAATTTAAATGAAAATGATATTTTTTTAGTAATAATTAACTTTAATAAAATGAGCGAAAATTCGATAAAATTAAAAAAAAAAAAATCTGTTGACCCACCACCTATTTTATATTCTTTTAGCTCTTGCCGTGTCTCTTCAAGACGTGGGCGATCCACAAGCTCCTATCCCTTACTGTTTTTAGTAATGTTTCTCTATTTACCATGCCTCCCGCTCCCCGTTCTGTACATAAGTTCGTTAGATAGATAGCCTGGTACATTTTTCTTGACCCTTTTACCTTCGAGAGATTCTTTGGGTGCCAAATCTTCCAATACCGCCTTCCTCGTTATGCGTCCCGAAATTTCAACTACTTGTTTCTTGTTTTGAGTATGCGTGTCTGTTTTGTTTCAATTTTCTTTAAGGTTTCCTCGTTACACTTCATATGCCTTATCCTTTCAAGAAATGGTGATCGTGGTTTTCCATGGCTACCTGTCTTTTGTTATTCTAAATAGTCCTTCCATTCTTTGTTGTTTCATGGTACTTGTTCTGCCATCGCCTGTCTTTAGACTATCAAGTAACTTACTTCTTATACTAACTTATATAATGTGACTTATGTAACTTATTTCCTGTTCCTTATGCCTTGTGAGTGATCCATTCTCCCAACCCTCGTTCTCCATTATATGCCCGCAAAAAAGTCTGATTAGCAGCAGTTTTTTTGTACTTTCTATATCTTGTAAAAGCTTCATTGTTTCTTACGTAATTTTTATATTATTGTCAGTATTTGTCAGTAAAATTCTGCCTCCGTCGTTTTAAGTGTCTCCTACACATTTAAGGTACAATAATCCCTCACGAACGCAGTGTAGAAAACTAACAGGTTATGGCATTCGCTTTATAAAATAGAATTTCAGCTTCCCCAGTCATAAAACATTGACCAACAACTTGGAACATACACACGTGCATTCTTTCTCCATATAAACGTATGTATGCTTGTGTGTCTGTGTGCATCTGTAGGACTAAAGACGTTGCTCAAACTATCTTTGGAACATTTTGGTACATTTATTACTTTTAGAATCAGATGTATGTTTGTATTTCGATGATTAAATGTTTTTATGAGAAGAAAAAAAATTTAAAGTAAATTTTGTAATTTTTTCTTCGAGTTCTTTGTTATTTGCAAAGATAACCTACAATTTGGCAGTGTTTGTTAGAAGCTTTTGAATAGATTCTGACATTGTTTAGCGACTTTCGTTCTTCGTGTTCAAATACACCGTTCTGAATTTCGCCTGTGAAATAAACGATTTCTTAAAAAAAGAAATGAAATAATCCAACAAAGAATGAGTCATTATAACCAATGAAACCACAAATTAATAAAACAAAAACATTCATCGCTCCTAATTCTCTCTGTATATCTATCTATCTATCTATCTATCTATCTATTTTTATTGCCTGTGATAGGTGTTTGAACTTAGGCAAAAAGTGGATTCAAATCTCTTACATCTTCTCCACTCTCTACATCAAAACACACCACCTCGCTCTGCTTATCTATCTATCTATCTATCTATCTATCTATCTATCTATCTATCTATTTTTATTGCCTGTGATAGGTGTTTGAACTTAGGCAAAAAGTGGATTCAAATCTCTTACATCTTCTCCACTCTCTACATCAAAACACACCACCTCGCTCTGCTTATCTATCTATCTATCTATCTATCTATCTATCTATCTATCTATCTATCTATCTATCTATCTATCTATTTTTATTGCCTGTGATAGGTGTTTGAACTTAGGCAAAAAGTGGATTCAAATTTCTTACATCTTCTCCACTGTCAACATCAAAACACACCACCTCGCTCTGCTTATCTATCTATCTATCTATCTATCTATCTATCTATCTATCTATCTCTATCTATCTATCTATTTTATTGCCTGTGATAGGTGTTTGAACTTAGGCAAAAAAGTGGATTCAAATTTCTTACATCTTCTCCACTGTCTACATCAAAACACGCCACCTCACTCTGCTTATCTATCTATCTATCTATCTATCTATCTATCTATCTATCTATCTATTTTTTTTATTGCCTGTGATAGGTGTTTGATCTTAGGCAAAAAGTGGATTCAAATTTCTTACATCTTCTCCACTGTCTACATCAAAACACATCACCTCGCTCTGCTTATCTATCTATCTATCTATCTATCTATCTATCTATCTATCTATCTATCTATCTATCTGGCGTTAGAGTTGAGACAGAAGACGGTTTTTAAGATTGTTACACCTCCTCTGACTACAGTAACAAAATTCTCCCTACGTTGATTTCAGTTAAGGCATCCACTCTCTAAAATCAGAAGAATTAGTGTTTTTTCCTCTCATTCATTATCTTTACATACGAACGTACACATACAAAAGCACACATACGCACGAACACACACACAAACACGCACACAGATGCGCACAAATTGGGAACACGTTAGTGCAATTATTTGAAGGAAACCAAAAATTAGATCACAGACTTGTACAATCCAAATATGAGGGGAAACAATATACGTATATACCCACGCGCGCGCGTGCACACACACACACACACACACACACACACACACACACACACACACACATATATATATATATATATATATATTAGAACAAATGATACAGCCGTAGTAAAACTATAATTGAAGTTTGAGTAAGCGGCTCTAGCGTTTTATTTATTTATTTTTGAATTGAAAATTCCGGTTTTCTACCTTGTTGTTTAGTCTATAGTTTGCTAAAAAGAGGGCGTAGAAAAATGTCTCCCACATCTAATAGAATTTGATGTTACAAAGTGAACGTTGTGAATTAGCTGAGAAGATGAGGTGAATTCTGTTAGCAAACTTTACTAGGAGCGTCTTTGTAGTCAACTACTGATAGCGTCTCAAACTGATAATATCTAAAAGATTGTGCTCTTTAATTATATCCACGTCTAGAAGGCAAGGAAGATGGCCTCGAAGTAATTTCTTAACATTTTCTGATGATTAGGTTAGCACCAAATTTACTCAATCGGAGTTGAACATCGAGGATTGGAAGTGGATTTCCGCTAAACGTTCTTATTGATCCTGTTCATAGATTTAAAGTTCACATTAGGTTACCAGTTGTTAAGACAACCCATCGTCAGTGTGACCTGCTATGTTAGTTATATAGCCATATTGTCATCAAGTTATATTTTATTATGAGGGGGTATTGAAAAATTAACGGCTTGACTCAATTTTAAAAATCTGACCAAATAAAAAAAAACACATTGTTTTGCATGACTTTTCGGCACGCCCTCGTATTCTGATCTTATTTTGTGTTTGCCCCCCCTGTAGTCTTGTATCAGCTGTGACGGTGTCATAATGGTCATCGAGAGAGAAGGTGTATCAGCCATTGCTGCCAATAAATAGTATTCGTATCTAATACTACTCACTAATGAAGCAAAAAAGTTTTAAAACTGCTGCTATGTACAACTGTCATTGGGTGTGGTCAGCATACATTTTATGTATGTATGTATGTATGTATGTATGTATGTATGTATGTATGTATGTATGTATGTATTGTATCGTCGCGGTGAATGATACACAGAGAAGAATGAGGACTTAGTATATTTATTCAGCACCAGTATCTGGTGCTAACGGATACATAAAAATAACACAGAACAATAAGTTACAAAACAATTAACAAGACAACTTACAAGGAATAAATGAGGGTCAAATGCTGTATAGCCAAACGAAGTAAAATCAGTCCGAATATTAATCAGCTTAGTATCAACTTATTAATCAACTGTTGAAGTCCTTAATCGTAGAATACTTAAGGCTATGAGCCAGGCCATCTGGTAGAGTGATGAAAGGGGTGCTAGCTACTCTATAACAGTAAGTCCTGTATACTCCCCAGGAGAATAAAGGGTCACAATTTCACCTCATTGCTCTCATTCAAAGTGGTGTGTCGTCTAGATTGGTTGCTAACCAAAGCTAGAGAATCTATTCTGCATTAAGACTCCCAGATGGATTATACGGCCAAAGCCACACCATGTTGAAACTTTGATTTCCGTAAGTTTTCGGGGATAGAATTGCCATATCGATTCTCTACCAGTTTTGAATTCAGAGTTGTCCTCCTCCTCGACAGGTCTCTCCGCCCCTCTCAGATGCCAGATATTACAGTCTGTTCTATTGTTAAACCCTAACTCGAGAGAGAGAGAGAGAGAGAGAGAGAGAGAGAGAGTTGGTGGATTCATACTTTCCTCAGAGTATTGGCGCAAAAACGACTGCAACGTCTTCGACTGGCGCACCAATCCAATTTTCTGCAACGATAACCGCTTGTTCATGAGGACAGCGTCACGAAAGGTGAAATGAGTTTGTCGGAAGTTTGTTGGTGCAAACGAACAAAGTGGTTGGTCGGGTGATGTCATTTAATCTAGAGTTAGATAATATCAGCCATATGCCTGAAATTAGAATGCTGGCTTACTATGTTTTCTCCGTCCTCTTATAAGGCGGTGCATGCCGGAGCTCCGCCACCCCGCATCCTACAGATGTGGAGAAAACTGGAGACAGCGGAAATACAGTTCTACAGAAGGAAGTCATAAAGAAAACAGCAATAAAAAGAACACTTATACTCAGAACCAGGAAAAGTCAGCTGAAATACCTTGGACATATTGAGGAAGGAGGGCTTGGAAAATTTAACTTTCACAGGATATATTAAGAGGAGGTTAAATGAGGGAAGGCAGCGGGACACTTACTCGACGAGCTTGTATGAATTGTATGAATAGATGACTGGAACCTTAGCAAAGGGATACCAACTGTCGGTATGGGAAGTTGTGGATAGTCATGATCATCTATGTCCTGAAGAGACGCGAAAAATAAAAGAAAATGAAGGTGAAATAATTTTTAAACAGTTTGTGTACACCTATTTATAATGTTTGAAAGGGTTAGAGAAAGAGATAGAATCAGTAAGAGTTGATCGTTAGAAAAAGAAAAGAAAATTTTATCATGGCGGTAATTTAACAGGAGAAGCAGTACTTTCGGATCGTACCAAATTAACCAAACTATTTATAGTTTGTCTACGGTTTTCACTTATCCGAGAATTCAAAAAACTTGACAACGAAACATTTAATAGTTATTATAATTTCATTTAATAGTTATTATAACCTTACTTCGTTGTCAAGTTTTTTGAATATATTTGTATTTTGATTGGTCATTCCAGCTCATGTAACAAGCGTCTCCCCTTACGAAAGGTGGTTAATTAATTTGAACCTTTTAAACCCTTTCTTCTACATTCAACATCATCACTTGATAAGACACCAGATTGTTGAAACAAAATAGCTTTTTTTGTTTGTGATTTTATAGCATATTTATGTTATAATTTTAAATAAATAATTATATATATATATATATATATATATATATATATATATATATATATATATATATATAGTTTATGCAAATTTAGGTAATCCCGTATGGGTAGACCTGGAGGAGGATGATATCCAGAGAGCTCAATGTGAAATTCAGAGCAGATATGTTTGAATAAAAAGACAGACCACGTTAAGATTCCATGTAATAAGCTATTTCACCATAACCCTTTAACAGGGTTCTGGATCATCGAACTTTACTTCCAAAGCTGAAATGAAAAATGAAAAAAATTCACACATTTCTGACGGACCTCATCAAGTATACGTAAAATTAACGGAGCGAGGGGTGAGGTGGGAGAGAAGATATGAGTATGTCATATGTATCATTTCAATTTCCCTATTTTTTAACCCCAGTGTGTCGGCTAGATGTTGCTCAAATTTAACGGGTCTCGTCTCTAGACATAGATGGCTAAGGGGTGAATGATAAGAACGACATTAAAGGAAGAAGTTACAACAACCACAATCAATTACACGACATGTTTCATTCAAATTCTTAGACGCTGTTAATTCGCGTTACTTTAACGTGCATATTTGGGAGGTTAAGGTTTGATAAATATCTAAATGAAAACAATCTACGAAGAAATTAATTTGAAATTCGGTGGAGTTTTGGGTATTTTCTATGAAACAGTCGATTGGAGAAATTCATAGACAGAACATTGAAAGAGTAATAATATAAGTTTTTTAGAGAGTGGATCTTATAAATATTGATATCGGGAATAACTTTAAGACTTACATGCTCGGTCATTCTGACGAATTAAAGAGTTTACCTGAAGAAAGAAATTCAAAGTTTTAAGATTGGTTAATATAACAAAGAATATCGATTTATGAATGCGACCATCATACTTACCTATAGTTGGGAATTGCTTCTTACCGACTTCCAAAACATTGTACATATTTCCGTCTGATAGATTCTGACTGATGAATCAATTAATAATTTCACTGTCATGACTGAAGTGTTTGCTATCCAATAACTGCACTTATGATTAAAGTTTTCACAGGCTGAGATCGCATTTACCATTTCCACCATTCAAACAAAGATTGGACTGGAACAAAAGTTTGTGACCTTTTCCGTAGGTGGCGGTCCTGACACGCGTTTTCCTTTCACACGTAACTGAAATATATGACATACAAGGCGCGATGGATAAATTGTCGTCTAAATTATGCAACAATGAAAATAGCGCTGACATCTCACGAGATATTCACCAAAATTACACAAAAAAATATCTTGAAATACTAAAGAGTAAATTTATTGAATAAAATCGCCATTGGCTTCAAACACGGCACTCCAGACGACTTCGGAATCTCTTGCACATCTTCTGGACGTTCTCCTCAAGTTGGCGAATGTTGCCATAATTATTGCTTCATTTCGTCCTTGGCATTACAAGGAGTTTTGTTGTACTCTCTCTCAAATGAACGCCACACATAATAATCAAAGGGGTAGTCTGTGGTGTTAGGTGGCCAGATGTAAGGATTGATATGCTTGCAGAAATTGTCTGATAGCCATGACATGGCTTCCTGCTTGTGTGGCAGTGTTCAGGGTCCTGTTGCCAGATATAGGGTCTTCCAGCAGCCACCCCCTTAATCCAGGGCAGCAATATCGCCTCCAGGCACTTGATGTAGCCTCCCTCCCCTGCTCGTAGAAAGATGAATGAAAGCATAACGTCGCCATCATTAGTGATCATTCCAAACTTCATGATGTTGACTGGATATTTGGTTTTCATCGTTCTTGGTAATCTTTTGGTGATACAGCAAGCCAACGGTAGTTCTATGTATTCCCCATTTTATCATGGCGGTAATTTTTCTCGCCTGAAAAAAAAAAATCATGTTCGGTTGGAGGAGGTGCTTGGGCTTGTTCAAAAGCTTCGTAGTACAGTCTTCTCTCTTGTCCTTCATCACTCAGGATAAACAATTGGGCCTTTCGCATGTTGCATGAGATATACCGAATATCTTCATGCACTGCCTGATAAGAAACTCAGACACTCCTGTGTCCCTGGCTATGAATCTGATTGACTTGGAGAGATCGTTGTCAATCATGGCCTGGATCTCATCAACAAATTCGGGAGTTCTTTTCTTATCAGAAAGATCAGATTGAGTTTACCGAGCTTCCGTACCATTGTAATCCCCATTAGACGGAGTCGTTCCAAATCCTCTGTGCTATCCTCAGATTGACACCCAAACACTCTGAAATGTTTGTATTGGAGCTTCTGGTGCGAATGCGAAGCAGTACAGCATGCCGTTTCCAACTTTCTGGCAGAGTGAATTGTGTCATAGCAGTTTTTTTTCTCACAAACTGCGCACAACTGACCCTACTGTACTATGCAATCGATAAAATCAAAAACAAACAACGCGCATGTGCGAAATTAAAAATACTAAATGGCGACAATTTACCCATCGCACTCTGTATATAAATATTTTGAAAGGTGACATTTCAACGCATTTCTTTACCATTCGTGTGCGGATTGTGAATTTTTAAATGTTTTTTTCCGTTAAAAATTAAAAAAAAATGTGATGCCTTTCGTCATTTGATGTTTGGGAAAAAAGAAGAAAAAGAAAAGTAAACTCACACTGTAGAAACAGCAAAAAGATATGTACCGTTTATGAAGATTGTATTGTAGCTGAGAGTACTGTTTGTAAGTGGTTCGTTAGGTTCAATAGTGTAATTTTTATCTAGAAGTTCGAGAACGTTCGAAGGGCCTCTTATTCGCTGATTAAAAATAATCCAGATCACACGACACGGGACCTTGCGAAGATACTCCACATATCTTATTGTTGTAATGTATTTTTAAAAAAACCTATTTGGTATTTAAATCGCTACGATGTTTGGATGTCGTCACGATTTAAAGCAAAAAAAGAAAAGAAAAAGAGTTAATGGACCGCATTTACATCTGCGATCCTCAGTCGAAAAGTCACAAAAACGACGCCATTTTGAAAAGAACGACTAAGAAGTTAAAAGGAAAAAAAGCCATAGAAAAAAAAAAGAAACAAAAGAAAGAAAAAAAGAAAATGAGCCAATGTTTACTACAACAAACGTTGATTCTCATCATCAAAAGAAGGTGATTTTGTGTATCTGGTGAGATTTAAAGGCCATTGTGTGTCCATAAAATAAGGTGTTGAATTCAGATTAAATTGAAGGGAGCAATTGACTAAAGGCGTCTGGATTGGGATTCATCTACCTCCAGGACAACACCAGACCTTGCGTTTCATTTCAGACCCAGTAGAAATACGCTACAACCTGGCGGGAATGTCCCACTACACCTAGCGTCCCACTACACCCACCAACCCACTGCACCTAGCATCCCACTACACCCAGCGTCAATTCCACCCACCGTTCCACCGTTCCACCGTTCCACGACATCCACCGTCCCACAACACCTGACCGCTTATTTCGAGTCCTACAAAAATTCTCTTGATGGGAAAGATAATTCCCTGGAAGTCTGTAAATACCATTTAGATCGATCCATCATCCAGACCCCAAAAGATGTCAATTTCTGTGAGAATGGAATAATGAAGATTCTTCAATGGTGACGAAATTCAGTGGAACGTAATGGCAAATATATAGTTAAATAAGTCTATAATCCTCCTCTACTTCGAGTAGCTCTTAGGTCTTGTACAGGTTGAACATCATATATATATATATATATATATATATATATATATATATATATATATATATACAAATGATGACGTTCGATCAGCATCTGAACCAAAAGATTCGAAGCCACCAGAAGAAAAAAGAAAAAGTCAAACGACAAGAGAGAAAGGCTTGGCAAAATCGACCGCGTCCTCCACCCACATTACTATGCAGTGAATGTCATATATATATATATATATATATATATATATATATATATATATATATATATATATATATATATATATATATATATATATCATATAAATATATTATATATATATATATACTAAAGGCATAGATAAACTCTCATTCTGGTCCGTCTCCTTGTCATCAACCCAGACACCTTATCAAAGCGATGCGTTCCCTTAATTAGCACAGTGCATTTTCAACGACTGCTATCTAAACTAAACTCAAATACCCCTATATCTAGACAGGCAGTCTAGGGCTGAGGAGGGCCGGCATAAGGCAGTGATGTTCTGAAATAGACTATACGCACATGGGGTAATTTTGGATTTTTTGCTGTATAAAATGTATGCTCTGTTAAAAAAATACATTGAGCTCTCTGTGTGGATCCGTTATAATATCTGATATTACTAGGATCTACCTGGATTATATACCGAGGGATCTATTAGCTGTACTATATATATATATATATATATATATATATATATATATATATATATATATATATATATATATATATAAGTGAACATTGAAGTCATGTTAGACGCAAGCGTCAGGCAGCCTGACGATTGCGACTAACATAAAACAACCTGTCGCCTCTGAGTGTTGACTTCAATGTTCACTTTTATATTTATATTTACATACAGTCTATCTCTGATTTTGAACACTATATCCCATAAATATAGCACACCTTAAAACTATATTTCTTTATATAAAGTATATATATATATATATATATATATATATATATATATATATATATATATATATATGTATTTAGTCAGCAATATTCATTTAAGAGATTCCTCTCAAAATTCTGAACCATGGTTATTTTCTCCGATATTGTTATGTTGGCCGGGCTGAGAACTTTTCAGCTAGGTTTCATAAATATAGATCGAGCGTAATAGAGGCAGACGCTATTAAAGTAAAAAAATGTGGTAAGTGTAGAAAAATGACAAAACAAAAAACAAGAGATTAAAGTAACGAGTATAAATTGGAAGATGATTTTGGTTGCGAATAAAACGGAGGTAAGAAAATCAAATCATTTTTTCCCCATTTTTTTTATATAAGAAGAAAAAAATAATGAGTATTTTTAGGCATGTGGGTCGGAGGAATGCTGATTTCCAAAAAGTTGAAAAAATATCAATAGGATTTTTTTTTGTTTTCAGCTAAAAGACGCCAATAGAAAAAGAATATGGAAGATACAAAGCGGCTGGTTAAACAAGACACAATGGATGAAACAATTACAAGACAAATTCAGCTAACTTGATAGAATTGTTTATCATAAAACCGGGTTGCGTATTTCCGAAGTTACTGAATTGTACGTGACTAGAATATATATATATATATATATATATACACATACATATATATATTATATATATATATATATATATATATATATATATATATATATATATATATATATATATATATATATATATATATATATATATGGGAATTATTGAAAAGTTTCCGACCGGACTAACTATCAAAATTTGATCACATGAACACAGATCATGATTTTTTTTTTTTGAAAGGGATACTTGTTTGAACTACGAACTTTTTTGATACGGTCTCTCTCTATCTTTTTCTTTCTTTTTCTCTCGCTTTCTCTCTCTCTCTCTCTCTCTCCCACACACACACACATACACACAAACGCGCGGGCACACACACATACACGCACATACGCACATATATTAGAACTATGGTTTTCTTTCTCTTTCTCTCTCACACACACACACATACACACACAAACGCGCGGGCACACACACACACACACACACATATATATATATATATATATTAAAACTATGAGACTGTTTTATTTATTTATTACAAAACATGAAAAACTTGCACCCAGTAATTATAATAACAGAGAATATTTGAATCACTTTCGATTTGCAGACGAGATATTCTTAATATCACTGTCATCGAATCAATTAAAAGAAATCTTAAACGATCTCGGGATAGTTTTAAAGTAGGTTTATAAAAGAATAGAAATAAAACTAAAAATAAGTTTCAGTTGTAAACGTTCTGAAAGAAAAAATTAGTGGATGAAGAACGGGAAGAATCCCAGAAATACGTCAACTTGTGAAAGGTGATAATATTAAGGAAAAAACAATGAAAATGAAATAAATGGATATCACAACGATAAGTTAGAAGGTATTTCTTATAAATTTCGTATAATTGAAAAGCTTCTTGGCAATCTACTTCAAACGTAAAATTTACATTATTTGAACTATTGTCCTCATCTTTTTCACCATATCTATCACAACGTTTCGGCCGTTGTACGCTCCGGCCTTCTTCAAGTGGTTAGAATATCGAACTGAACTCTTTATTTTGCTCACTGGGGTAGACTGTTCTAGTTCCACGTGCCATGTTTGATGGATGTCAGTTATCAGTTATCTCCTGTTAATTTTCCTTCTGAAAGTTCTCGACTGCCTTAACCGGGTATTGAACTCACACTCTTTTGGGTCCTGTCACTGGATCAACGCCTTTATCCACTGTGCCATGTGTCCTTGAGGACATCTGGGTATGAAATGGTGTTCCCTGTCTATGATTTCAACCTGATCCCACAGAGAGCGGTGATCTCCCTTCTCTCTCCATATGTGGTCAGCCACGCCTGATTTTTCTACTTCCCCTCGTGTTACAGCTTTTTGGTGTTCTTGAAGCCTTACCTTAAGGGGGCGGCCTGTCTCCCCTTTATATATCTTTCCGCAGTTGCACGGGATAGCGTACGCAGAGTCTTTAGTCATGTTCTCCTCTATGGGGGGGTCTTACTCGGGAGAGATATCTGCGAAGTGTCGGCAAGCTTTTGAAGGTTATGTACATAATACCTCATCTCAGAAATATAGACAGACTCGTAAAGTTTACATTGATTCTTTATTGCAATGTAATTACAATTTTGGCAAAAGGTCGAAGGGGAAGTGGGTGTGATTGGTCAACATTAACTATCCTGAACCTAACTGATCTGGTTCGTTACCCATTCATTCATTACAATTTACTCTATCAACACAAAAACTCATCCATCATCGTTCAATCTAACATATACCACAATATCGCATATTTACAAGGATTATACTAAAATGCCCATGACATAAAAAATTGATAATATACAAATTGTCTTTTTTTATAAAAATATATGGCATGAAATGAGACGGGGAGGGTCAAATGAACCCAGTAACGAAAATAAAGTACAGTCAAACATTCCAAATAAAAAAATATATATGTTAGTATGAACTGACAAACTCTCAGAAAAATAAAAGTGACCGCTGTATTCTGTCATTTACAATGAATGTACATATGATGGCGACTATAGCGTACAAGGAAACATGGAAATCAACAAAATCGCTTGAAAATCAGCATAACAACGCACCAAGATCAATGGCAAGAGTTATAGATTAAATTTTAGGGAAAAATAAGGGAACAAATAAATTAAAAAGCAGGCCAGTAGCTATAACAGAAATGATTAAACGACAAAGATAGTGGTGGGCGGGAAACATAGAAGAAATGACATCAGATGTACAAGGTGTTTGTCGCTAATGAGGTAAGAGAAATTGCTTGATTAGTGACAAACTTGTACCAAACTCATGAGGCAAACACAGAAAATGAAGAGTTAAGACTGAGGAGTTTCGTAATATGAAACATAAAAATAAAAACTAGCACACTCACAGCGCACGTATGGAAAGATTTTGGAAATAGCTTTATCCAGAAATGCATTCAGTAACTGCAAATATATATATATATATATATATATATATATATATATATATATATATATATATATATATATAGTGTAAAAGTTTTCATGTGTCGCGTTTCGTCACTTAGGATTTCATTAAACTAGGTTTGTTTATGTTGATGCCACTACACCTGCGCATGAATGAGAGACGCTGGGAAAGTTTACATTTTTCAAATACGAACTGTGATATATATATATATATATATATATATATATATATATATAGATAGATAGATAGATAGATAGATAGATATTGTTAAATAGTTAAATATAACAGACAACGAATGACTCTTATGTTTGATCATGAGCCGTTTTTAGCTTCGTATAGTGGCTTTAGTATCGGAAGAAAATAAAGACAAAAACTGTCCAACATTTGGATATTTTTTATTATGCTGTTCCTCCATCATCAGACTAGTTATATGGACTTTACAACAGAAATGTTCACTACCAAAGATGACATCTCGTTATGTTTCCATAGAGGTTGTTCTATGCGACCATAACGGTCCCGGAAGAGCAGACGCAGGCCGTAAATTCGTAATGCGGTTCTATGATGTCGTACACGACTACATGAGAGAAAGAAATGTTATCAACAGAACCATGTGCTTCGATGCATTATAATATTTTGCCACTGGCTGAAATGTAATTTTGTGGGTTACTTTGTCTTAATGTTTTTCTCCCGAAAACTAAAGCCACTGTACGAAGCTTAAAAACGGCTCATAATCAAACATAACAGACATTCGTTGTCAGTTATATCTAAAAATATATGTCTGTATAATGATCTGCTGCCCAAATACACTATATATATATATATATATATATATATATATATATATATATATTTATCAGGCCGCCTGACGATTGTGTCTAGCATGAAACAGTCTGCTGCCTCTGAGTGTTGGCTTCAATGTCCACTTTTACATTTATATTTACATACGCTCTATCTCTGATATTGAGCACTTTATCCCATAAATATAACGTATCTTAAAACTATATATATATATATATATATATATATATATATATATATATATATATATATAAAAAAGTATGTATGAGGCATTTTAATCTATTATGCCATTTCGATCAGTATGCTCAATTGGGTTGTTATACCTAAATCGTTTATTTGGTCACAACATCTTGATTTCATCCTCGTCGCCAAGATATTGTGAGAAGTAAATGGTTAAAGAATTAACAAAACAAGAGATATCATATATTAAACTGTAAGTACAACAGAAGAGTATTACACGACTAGTGAGTGTGCGTTGGTTGACCCAGCGTTCAATCTATTTGACTGTTAATATTTAACGTGGGTGTATGTGGCACAAGACCGGTTTATTGCGGGTACTCCGAGTCCGTAGGCTCGGCCAAAAATATTTCCTTATAGCCCGTATAAACGGGTTCAGGGTTTGTCTACCTCCCCGGACAAAACTTTGCCCTTCGGCAAAGCCTCATCCGAGTTCCTCTCCGCTCAAGGCAGAGAGTTCGACAGATGAACAATCTATTTGACAGTTATATTTAACAGCCCCCACCCCACAAGGAATTTGTGTGGCACAAGGCCGAGTTTAACTTTATAGACGGGTTCAGGGACTATCTACCTCCCCGGACGAAACTTTGCCCTGCGCAAAGCCTCGTCCGAGTTCCTCTCTGTCGAGGCAGAGAGTTTGGCAGTTGAAAAATCTATGCGGCTGTTATATTTAACAGTCCCCCCACAAGGAATGTATGTGGCACATGGCCGAGTTTAAAGTGGGTTTCTCTGAGCCCGTAGGCTCGGCCAAAAATATTATCTTTGAACCCGCCTAGACGGGTTCAGGGACAGTCTACCTCCCCGGACAAAACTTTGCCAGTTGAACAATCTGTGCGACTGTTCCCCCAAGGCCTACTCTCCTACTAATCTTATAGTAAGCGGAAGAGTCCAAGATAAACCCTTTAGAGGGAGGAGACGACAACATAAATATTTCGGACGCAATTTATTTGCGATAATAATGGTTTTAGTGATGCAAGTCTTAGTAAATAACCCATAGCTAGGAGGAGAAGAAGTGGATTCATACGAAGGGTATTTGCGCGTAAGTAAATACAACGAACCCAACTAGAATTTGAACACGGTTCTCCGATTAATAATGCCAAGCCATTAGATATTACGCCACTCGCACATCCAAACTTACAGCGTCTGGTATTCCAAAGCGGTCACTCATATTGATGCTGATCAGACTCGACGTTGATTAACTTCGATGGTCGTAAAGGGAACTAGTGTTTCAACGAGGTGTGTTTCTTAAAAATTGATTGAAGAGAAAGATTTTATAAATTTCAACCTACTAGTAATGGCTGCTCCATAAATGACTGCGTAAACGTTTCCTTAAGTGGAAACCATTTCCATTTCCCTCAATTTACATTCGATTCTACGGTGACCTCTTGTCTGACGAAGCTCATTTTAGCAATGAACTTTCTTATATTTCTTTGTTCAGTCGATTATTTTATCTGTTTTTATCTATGGATATATCTTAACCATAATACTTTAGAAGAGTTCATATCAGAGAATTTTTTTTTAATAAAAAATAGTATTTTATATCTAACGACCTAGTTCCATGGCTTTGTTTAAAAGAATATTTAATATTTATCACAGTTGTTTGTTCTTGAGTCGTTGGACGTAAACATGTTGATTTTAATAATATTTGTGTCTTTTTATTCCATGAAAAGAGAAAAGAAAATAACATTAAGATAAATTTAAAAAAAAAATAAAAAAAAATCAGATTGTTTCAACATAAACAAAACTAAGGTTATTAGAAAGAGAATATTTGATCAATATTTGTCCAAGAAACAAGTGAAGTGACTTTTTTGATAATTTCCCTTGTATATAAAAACTGATAAAAAAATTACTTACCACCACATACATACCTTTTCATTTACCTATATACTTCCTGTAAATCTCGATTTTAAGTAAAAAACCCTGAAATTCCTAATATTCTTCCTCAAAATTCCGTAATTTACGTTAAAAACCGATTTTATTGTATTGTAAACTATTGCTTGGGCACTATAATAATAGTGATGGTAATATTAGCCGTTGCTTTATAAGGAAACATTGCATGTTCGTTGACCAGTATTAGTGGTTGAAATTTATAACATCTTTTTTTTTTTTTTAATTTTTCAGGAAATACTCTCCTCAATTCCACTAGTTGTTATCGCTCTTTCTAGTACTGATGGGGTTTCCTTCCTAACCTTTTGCTTGAAGTAGTGTGGAAAGTCAACATCTTGATTATATCATTATTTTCTCTTCTCAAGCCCAGTTGCTGTTATCACTCTTTCCAGTACTGATGGGGTTTCCTTCCTAACCTTTTGTTTGAAGTAGTGTGGAAAGTCAACATCTTGATTATATCATTATTTTCACTTCTCAAGCCCAGAAGCTGTTATCGCTCTTTCCAGTACTGATGGGGTTTCCTTCCTAACCTTTTGTTTGAAGTAGTGTGGAAAGTCAACATCTTGATTATATCATTATTTTCTCTTCTCAAGCCCAGTTGCTGTTATCGCTCTTTCCAGTACTGATGGGGTTTCCTTCCTAACCTTTTGTTTGAAGTCGTGTGAAACGTCACTATCTTGATTTTGCCATTATTTTCTGTTCGTTTTACATGTGATCTCCATTTAATTGTTGGTGCGGTTGAAAGTCTTCAAGTTATGTAGTTTCTGTTTTCTGGTATAATTCTTTGTAATTCTCTGTAGCCAGTTGACAAGCTTCAAAGAAGGATGGGCTTCATCAAGACCCATCGTCTTCTCTTGCTTAAGGCCATTTTAACAAGAGAAAGCGTTTATATATAATACTGAGTTTAGATATTCCGTACGGATCTGGCACAATGTATGACATCCACATAAAAATCTCGATCTGTCTAGGAAATTTCAGTTATTGTTTTGGATTTCTAGTAATTTGTGGTGATTGAGCGAAACCACCTCGTGTTAAGGATTTTTCATTTCTGAAATATTGCTTGACTTCAGATTCAACATCTGATGAAGGCTTTGGTGACAGTATAGACGTTGTTATTATATACAGGGAATGTTAAAATTAAATATATACGCCTATTTTCAACTTTCCTTCTCAAGGCAATTTATCCGTATGCCATTTGCATACAATGGGACAAATGGTCGAGTTTAAGGCCGGATTTCTGTCATCTGTGCAAAGAAATTGCTCTAGTTACCTCGACCTTTTTAGGAGTGTCGCAGAAGTCGGTGGTGATATCAGGATTTCTAGGGTTCGAGCTGATAATAATTTAAACAACCTCTCTATCCATAACATCAATCAGTTAAATGACAAATTACATATACGTATTAATCCTATATATATATATATATATATATATATATATATATATATATATATATACATTGTTTAAATTTGCTATAATTACAGGAGATGAGTGTTTAATATCGGATATCGTGCATTTTATAGACAGTGTGGACATACGAATGAACATTGTATGGCTAAATTTAGTTTCAGCTCCAAAATGATTTCAGCCTTTGAGGTGTGAAAGTGATAATTCCAATGCCGTGTTGATTACTGCACACTGTCTCTCTGTCTACCAGATAAAACACACACACACACACACACATACACACACACGTACTCAGAGTGCGCGCGATGGATAAATTGTCGTATAAATTACGCAAAAATTAAAATAGCACTGACATCTCATTTTAACGAATACATTTACCAAAATTACACAAAAAGATCTTGAAAAACTAAAGAGTAAATTTATTGAGTAAAATCACCATCGGCTTCAATCACAGCCTCCAGGCGACTTCGGAATCCCCTGCAATTCTTCTGTACAGTCTACGTTTTTAAATTGGCGAATTTGGTGTTACAAGGAGTTCGACACATAATAATCAAGGGGGTTGCAACCTGGGGAGTTAGGTGGCTAGATGTAAGGGGTGATGTGGTCACAGAAATTGTCTGACAGCCATGATTGGGTTCTCCTGCTTGTGTGGCATGGTGTAGAGTCCGGTTGCCAAGACATAGGAGCCTTCTACCTTCTCAAGGCACTTGATGGAGACCTCTGTGTTGAGTCTGAGGCTACAAAACATGTTCTGATGGAAGACCACACCCATTAGATTGGCCAATACCGGACACTTTTCATCGGTTGCTGCTTTTAACCAAACCAATTGCGATTAGTACACGTCTGAATTGAGCGTCTGATTATGCAAAAGGAACTGGGAATACACAAATGTCCTACCCATTCTACGAGACGCAGAGAATTACTATCTTCGGACACATTTCGTTTTTCCCAGAACCGTTTTCGCAGAACATTGGTGTAAACAATCCATTCTTAATCTCCTGTGAACGTTCTTTTCAAAAATGGATATTTTAGTAGCGTTTGAGGAAAACAATCGCAGACAGAAATGCAATACATTAATTTTTTTCTCTTAAACGGTGAGTCAGGCAAACATTCACCCATACAAGTGCTTTCAAATGGTTTTAAACATTCATAACGTTGGATAACCTGGATTATTTTTAATCAGTGTTTCGATTCTATCATCATCAACGACTGTCGGAACATTGATGGTCTTTCAGATTAAAATTACCACATCAGGACCTAGCGAAACACTTACGAACAGTAGTCTCAGCTATTGTACCAACTCCATAAAGAGTACATAATATTTTTGCTGTTTATAAAGCATTATTTTCCTTTCCAAAAATAAAAAAAGAGATCACATGACGAGCATACTTTTCATTTTCTATCATTTCTAATTCTAACGTAAAAAAAAAAAAAACATTTAAAATGCACGATCCAAACACGAATCATATTGAAATTGCCTTTGAAATTTATGACAAATATATATGAGTCACGTGTGAACTGAAATCATGTGTTCAAATGTAATCTATTGCAAAATCCTAACCACTTTTGTTATAATTCTTATATATATATATATATATATATATATATATATATATAATATATAAATATATATATAAATATATATATAGAAAATAAAATAAAATAAAACACCGACAATCACTCTTTAGTTCAAGCTAGCACCACAATAATTACATTTATTGTTTTTATCATTCTCACCCCACCATTACTAATCACTACTACCAATTTACGATAACTATTAGCCACTTATATTATCATTGTCACCAACCCCCTTACACATTACTATCACATCACATCTACTATTATCATATAAACCCGTCATAATTATTAACGTAAACTACCCCCTCCCCCAGCATATTTAATACCACCATGAAAATAACCAATAAAGATTACAAACTGAAATTTCTACCAGTCACATATACACAGTCATCAAAAACAAACAAATAAACAGCTTTAAAATAATAACAAATAAACCCTTTTTTTTAAATAAAAAATAAAAATAACAGTAATTTTTACCTATCATAATTTTACACAGACTCCACCACACATATATACATACATGCGAGGAAATATTATTCAGTGAAAAAATAGAAAATGCTCTGATTGTTAACATGTATACATTCACGAGAAATTTTCTCTACACTTCCAATCTTTAAATACAAATGCGTATGTATAGACACAACACCACCCACATACATACATATGGCAAATCCGAAACTGTCCACATATGTTTATATATGTATGAGTCCCGACGGACAAGCAAGTGTGTAAGTATGTCTGCGTACCTCATCGGGTGTACTGACATGCATCTATGTTTGCGTTAGCATCAGTGACATCACGATGACGATCCCCCTCCACTCCCGTAATAATACCAATACAAGCAATCTACATAAACCCAATTTTTAAAAAAAAATTAATCAGTTTGTCTGACGATCGCAAAAGCGTGAAACCCAGGGTCACAAACTCACATCAATCCAACCAAATATGTTAGCTCTATCTCTGATATTGAGCGCTTTCTAATAAGCACTGCGCATATAATATATAAATAATTATATATATATATATATATATATATATATATTTTTATTTTTATTTATATTTCCACACACACACACAAATATATATATATATGCCGGACGTAACACCAACACCAAAATTGTCCAAATCATATTACAGCATAATGATACATCCCATAAAATGTTTAATATCTAAAAAAAACACTGAACTAATTGAGTTTCTCATTTTTAGGTTTTCAGATAAGACGTTTAGTCATCTGGACTCTTTTTGTCGTAAGAATCTCTGAAAAATCCTTTGAGTTATTCAACTAAAAAAGAGCAGGTTAAAATTGTTTTCTGTCGGGCCCATTGTCTTCCCAAATTAGCAATGCCGAGGGAAAAAGATCATTCATGCCTTCAGTAATGGTAGCAAAATTAATACTCTGGTTTCCATCTTCAAATTCTGTTCAAGAACCATCAAGAGAACAGTGAATAAGTTTAAAAAAGAGAGAACCAAAGAGTGAAAACCTGGATCAAGAGGTCACAACAGGAAGAGGGATCATCATTTCAACTTAGATCTAAAGAGATCAATTAGAAAAGATCCAACACAGTTCATAAGAAGTTTGCTACGGGAGAGAGAAGTTTCAGCTTTGAAACTCCAAAGAGCAGTGAAAAAAAGACTTGGAAATTAAATTGTACGTGAAACGTGAGAGGTACTATGTTACTACAAGACAGAAAAGAAGGCTAGAGTGGGCGAAAATCCTCTTGAATAAGTTGGAAAAATCAACCTGGAATATATATATATATATATGTATATATATATATATATATATATATATATATATATATATATATATATATACACTTTATTTCAATATTTCATGAGCTTCCGACCGTTAGCCATGTCATTTTCGTTTATGATCGATTTCATTAAAGACAACTGACAAGGTACTGCATTTAAGCTTTTTATTCTATTTTTCTTGTGTTCGTATAAGGCATTTCTTTTATGCATATAAAATTTGGAAAAACTGTCAAAATGTTCTATATGTCTCTGAGCGCTTTTGAATATTCTATTAGCCATTTCAAGGATGTTTTTTTATGTCTTAATTTTAAATAAATGCCTAGGTTTTGTTTTATGCATCTGAAGTGACAGGATTTTTTTATTATTTTCCCAAAACGGCCAGGATATTGCTGGCCTGTTCATAGTCGATGTTATTGTGTGTTGGCTTTTTCTTTTTCTTTTTTTTTATTATTGACATTTCCATTATTTTTGCCTTTTTTAACATGTAGATGAGGCTATTGAAAATAAAAATATAACAGCCCCCCCCTCCAACACACACATATATATATATATATATATATATATATAGTATTAAATAAATAAAAAGTTAAAAGAATTGCAATGTAAACCCGCAATTCAGGGGCAAGATAAATCAAATATATATTTTTAAACATGTTCTATTAAACAGAATATTTGTTGGGCCTTTTAGTGAGATTCTTTTCGGTTTAATGTCAGCCGGAAGGTTTCATGTTTCTAACAAAGCCAATAAGCCTTGGCCTCTTTCAAAGATGAATATTTTTGTATTTGTTCAACACCCGCAATGCCTTTTTGTAATTTATATTTCAACTATGCAGAACGGAGCTAAGATAAAGTTTCAGAGAGAGAGAGAGGGCATCATCTGGCACGGTCAACAGTTTGAACAGGGCCAAACCCTCGGTCATGATGGTGGGAATGCCACTAATACGCAGGGGGCTGGAGAAAGTGAATGTGAGAGGAAAGACTGGGTATACGGAGGTGAGGAAAGGATAAAAGATGAACAGGATTCAAGAAGATAGAAGATGAGGATTGACGTTGCATTAAAGATTTATTTAAAGATCTACAAGAAACAAGTAAACCGAATGGAGTTCCACAGGGAAGCGCGAGAAAAGAAACTGCAGGAGTACGAGTAACGGTTGCATTTAACAATTTCAACAGTAAAAAGGAGGCACCTAGATGCCAATCTAGTAGGACGCTTAAATTTATGTAGTCGAGGGACCTGGGGAAAAAGCTTATCAGAGTAGTTGCCGTGAAAATATTTGTAGAAAAGACGCCACGCCGCGTCTGTGAGCAAGGGATTGAGGTCGAGATGATAAGTCAGGATCGATTACACTGTAGATGTTTCTTCGGATCTTGTCAAGAACCTCAGGATGAACAGCAGGAGAACCAGATATGATATGGCAGCAATATTTAATACGCATCGAATGGTAAATTTGTAAATGTGCAATGTGGACTCTGACAAGAAAAATGTTCTAGCACAACACATTGACCCAACTTTCCTTGCAGTAGATGCAGCCATTGATTCGATGTAGTCGTTCTACTTGCAATCAGTTAAAATCGTGAAACCAGGAAGGCATAGTGTGTTGCTGTCAAGGAGTTTAGCATTAGCCATGCCGATGGCTGGCGGAAAAGTTTCTCTATGCCGGTTAAATGAAAGCAATAATTTGCAAACAATATATTTTACTAACATATACGCATGCACACACATAAAGTGTCACTTTTTTTCATAAAGAAATGTTGTTTTCTAATAGTTTTTTCTTTGGATTTTAATTAACTTTAAATGTCATCATAACTAATTAACGTACCTGATGTAATTACGTTATCATATTTTTACGATTTAAAAAAGATATACACAAAAAATGTGCACTCAGTTAATCAGTTTTCCGCTTTGTAACGATTTGGAATGTTGAATGCGTCATTTAAACTGTTGATAACTTTTTTTGTACAACTTCTCAATATTATCATTTCATTGTAAATGATAAAAACATTGAAATGATTATTTACGACACGCTTAAGTTTTAAGGCCACAATTATTTCTCACCCGGTGTGGAGCAAACTCACTAGTAATGGTCATCCAGCCTATTCTCTCTAACAGTTACCTCTCATCGAGATGCCTCGATGTTTTCTTTTTATCGGTCGCTATACATTTCAATATTTTTTACAATAAGGTTAACCCTGTACAATGTCCCAAGAGCAACTCGAGGTAGAGGGTTACAGAGAAAGAGGCACAGTTTATGTGGATATGTGGTGAAGATAACCGTTGGCACTAGACTTGAACAGGTTAAGATTCTAGTGGTCGGGGGAAGCATCCTCTTAGGAGCCGATTCGTGGGAAGAAGCAGCACGAGTGAAACTTGCATATCACCAATGGAATACGAAGGAAAAGTCAAAACATTTCGACGGATTATCTGCTCATTACTCGACGAATGAGTCATGTCGTATCGCTCCCTCGTTCTGGGGTGGATCTGGGCGACGGTCTCCATAAAGTTGGGAGGTCTTGGGCTACGGGCTCCATTCAATAATAATGTTGCCTTCTTCTTTCACAGCCGGTGATCGCTAGTTATTTTGGTTCAGAGATAAAAGAACTTCAACACAGAGAATTTTAAACTTAACTAGTTTATTCACAACTTCGACGTGTAATTATTTTAACTATCCAGTGGGATCGCTCTCGCCCTCCACTGGGAAGCAGATACAGACACGAAGTCAACACG
Source organism: Acanthosepion pharaonis (assembly GCA_903632075.3). NCBI lineage: Eukaryota > Metazoa > Mollusca > Cephalopoda > Sepiida > Sepiidae > Acanthosepion > Acanthosepion pharaonis. The sequence continues at coordinate 2,929,735 of CAHIKZ030001001.1, read as the reverse complement.
TCTACATTGTTCGACGGTTAAGACTCCACTCCCTGAAATTTCTTTCTATATCTCTATCTTTTCCCACGCTCGTTCAGTCAATCAAAATCGACTTCCTTTATTTTGTCTTGTATCTGACCTCAGAGGTGAAACACAGGAAATCCGAGCAGAGATACACTTCTTAAAAAAATAAAAATAATAGTCTTTTAACTGTTATTTAACAGTCACACCCCTGTCTATATTTAAATAAAATCCATGGCTACTTATATAACAAGCAATAATCCATTCTCATCTTAATCTGTGTATTATGTCATTTATTGAAATATGCACTTTCGACATCACTTGAAGTTGGATGAGACGACCGGATTATACTTTGTATATATAGAGTGTTCCAATAACTTAACCGATTTTAATGTTAACTAAATTTAAGCGTCTAATGGTTTTTTTCTTTTCCTTTCAGATTTAGCGGACATTTTGGGCGATATTATTTTTCACACATAATTGCCATGACTTAAATAACATGATCCAATAGAGATATAAATAAATTTTCACCAATAACACTGATTTATTTACTGCTGGCTTTGATCCGTCTTAATGAAACACCCTTATATATACTCCGTCTTAATGAAACATCCAATTTATTTATCCAAGTAATTTATACACATTTTACTGTGAAGCTTTAATATAGAACATTTTTGATACATTTTGGAACTCATTTAGATACATGTACAAGTATGGAACACGTTAAAACCACCCTAGAAATATAGAACTTGTTTAGGGCACAGTGGAAATAGATATGGATCGGCAACTATTCATTCTTTCGTTTATAAAGGGTGTTCTAATAACTTGGACCGATTTTAATGCGAATTAAGTTTATATGTCTAATGATGTTTTTCTTTCTCTTTCAGAATTGGCGCATATTTGAGAGATATTATTTTTCACACATAATTGCCATGACTTAAATAACATAATCCAATAGAGAAATAAATAGATTTTCGGCAATAACACTGATTTTTGTACTGCTGACTTTGATCCATCTTAATGAGACACCTTTTATTAGTTATAAAAATAAAGGTTTACAAATTTCAAATATGCATGCGTGGTTTGTAACTGGCTGAGCGTGTTGTGCACACGTAACTGCTGATATATGATTGCATTCTAACCATTTATAGGCCTATGCGCTTAGAGAGATGGAACGAGAAGTATACAAAGACATAGATAAATAAATAGATAGATAGATACATAAAGATAGATAGATCGAGAGAGAGAGAAAGAGAAAGAGAGAGAGAGAGAGAGAGAGAGAGGGGAGTTATACAATTGTATATATTTCTGCTGACTGTCGTCTGCAGTCAAATTTTTGCTTAGAAATGGAAATCAAAGAAAAGAAGATGAAGAAAGATGCTCAGCCTCAGAATCCGAATGAGAATAACAAATTGAAATAAAAAAAAAACGATGCACTCTTGCAGGAAGCTGAACTAAACGCCTCCATATTTATTAGGCTCACGTGACTGCTTACGTAAAAAAAATGCACCAGCCGAAGGCAATGTCAGCCATCTGAAAATTGGACAAAAAGTTATCACTAATGAAATTAAGATACCAATCAAAGATTTTACAGGCATTTAAATGCATTTATTGACTCGTGTACGTGTATGTCAGTGGGTACAAGAAGCACATACAAGCACATACACATATATATATATATATATATATATACACACACACACACACACATATATATATATATATATATATATATATATATATAAGAATTCTCATAAACTGAAAGGACTAAAAATAAAAAAAATACTTACATTTATTTAATCTTTACATACAGATATGTATGGCCACACAGAAATGTATCTACCTATCTACGTATCTATCTATCTATCTGCTGATGTACTTATATGTCAAGTCCTTCAATGAGATTCGGCGGTTATACCTCTCCGCAACTTCCTGATTCTTTTGTTGCTCTAAGTAATTTTGACACTTTATATTTCGTTTTTAGTTTTGTTTTGCTAACCCTTCACACAAGGGCATAAAGTGGATAATGTTTCCCAGTGTTTCTCTTGCACTCAGTGCATCCTGTGGGTTTTTAAATTCTTGAAGTGCTCTCCCCACCCCATTATGTGTCCCAGAACTTCAACCGCCTCTTTCTGAGAGTAAGTATAATTGGCCTTTCAATTCCAAAAATATCCTTCTGTAAAAAAACATCTCCGTTTTTTCTTCATCTAAAAAGAGAGTGAACCATATTTGCGTGATCACTATTTTTTTTTCATTTTATTAACTTGCTCTTCAGAATCTCTTCAGAGCTGGATCAAAAGCTAATGAACATAAAATGCTAACAATTACAGTTCGATTCCGGTAAAAATAAAGTCGAATCCTGATTTTATAAGACAAGCCGGAACTTTTCATCAGGCGTTAAATAAACTCTGCGTACACCAATTTTTCGGATACTTATAAAATGTATGGAATCCAAAGAATAATAAAATCTACTTAAAATAAATATGTAGACTTACTAGTAGGTCAACCCCAGTCGAGATTATCGAGTCAATATGAACACCATGAACTTGTCAAAGGATGGATACGTGCGGCGTTTGAACTACAAACAGTTTTGAATTTAGAGATGCTTTTCTCAGAAAAAAGGTTGCCTACTATTTAATCCATAGGTAGGTGGAGAAGACATGGTTTTATAACTATCGCATTACAGTTACATCAACACTTGCACATTCATGGTTTACCTATGATTTCAAATCGAGGAACTGAAATAACACTAGTCCATAACATAAGAAATAGGGACTTTTTTCAGGTAATAATTTTTGTAGACTAGATTTCATTCAGCCTTCCTTATAGCACAATATTTGTCAGAATCGAACAAATATTGATTTTAAATGTAAAATGTATCTCTGATATATTGATCTTTGTGTTATTGGACTTAGCTGATATTTACAAAGATAAAATTTGAAAGTGTGCTGGTGTCAATGATATCTGTTTTGTTTTAAAGTTAATTTTTTAAAAAATTTGAAACTTTAAAAAAATTTAAACCTTTTTGGGGGGAATTTTTGCGGAAGTCCATGCACAAACATTGGGGAATGATAATTCTTTATCTTAAATGAAGAATAAACTGGTATATACCTTTATTAATTTATGTAAATGCTGTTATGCAATTTATATATATATATATATATATATATATATATATATATATATATATTACAATTTTCATAAAAAAAGAATAATCTAAGTCTAACAACTTAAAAAAAATCACGAATCGATTTTATACTGTATTGATATTATGAACGGGGTCCACCTTCCAGAGTGATAAAAAGAAATCAATATTCGTTTTATTCTCAAAGATATCACGCCTTGGGGATGGTTTAACACTTTCACTGCTAACTAGGGAGATCTTCGTTTTTCTTATCTTGCTCCAGCTGGCTAAGTACGGAAACCTACGTTTTTTTTGCATACCACTGGTATGAGTGTCCCGTTGCGCCATCTATCGTCAAATCACAAAGGACAATGCTTCAAAAGATATCATGTGTATACCCATTAATGATCTGTTAAGTCATTCCCAGGTATATCCATGAAAATGAAAATGCCTGTTTTCTGTGTAATAAAATATGTAGGTTGAAATTTGGCATTTTCTTTAAAAATGGCTGGCCGGATGGGGGCAGCACTGGGCAAATGAGTAGCAGTGAAAGTGTTAATAAATACGAATCTACAAAAAAATTCCCGATTTTTTACGAGTGGATCACTCTATTTAAGTAGTACCCAAATGAACTCTAATCAGAACTACTTCAGTAGGCAAATGTAAATCAAATGGCTTCTGTGCCCAGTGTACATTATGACATGCAAAAGACACAGCATAAAAAAACCCCATTCATTCTCAACATACCGAGAGAAATGTCTGGTATCCTTAGCTCTAAATTCCAGTGGGGTTCGTTACATTTCTTTATGCGCAAATACATTTAGGAAAAGAATGAATACATATCCATCCAACTACGAGTCAAATCTGGAGTCCTCAACCTCGGGAAATTCTCAAGAGGGGTGTCAGGGTTTCAGAATGGGAAGGACAATCTTTTATTTTGCACATCATGAGTGACAAAAAAAAAACTCCTCTATCAAAATAATCCATATAAATATATATTTCCGAATATGGAAAAGAATGAAGATTTTAAAGAATATACGCACATTATTGGGAATGCGCCTTTAGTGTTGGGCAATCATGAAAAGTGGGGAATGACAATGTGACATATGGTGAAGAGGATGAATTGGACAAAAAAAGGTTGGGAACCCCTCGGTTAAATGGTAACACTTTTATCCGGAAAAGAAAACATTATTATTCTCCTAAATATTTTTAATAAAATATTCACTTGCCAAAGGTAATTATTCTTACAATCCTAAATATATTTTGGTTTAAGAGGTTAATAAAACGTAAAAAAATACCAAAACAAGAAGATCAAATTAATCAATCCATCAACATACACTTAACTATACTTTATAGTGCTAGAAAATAGCTGGTATTCTTAACTACACTTCAACAGCAAGGTCTCTGATCGGGAGATTGGAGGCTTTGAGGAGCGTGGAACCACATCTTAATTGCTATTGTGTGCACTCTGACCCAGGGGTGGAAACAACTGTTAGGGCCCCAGCTATGAGCTAATACTGAACCCCCAAACACTAAAAGTGTAAAAATACATTTTTATATAAGGAAATTACAAATGATAGATATTTATAGTAGAATTACAAACAATGCATTTTTAATGCAGAATTACCAACAATAAATTTGATAGCAAAATGACCAACAATACATTTTAACTGTAGTCGAAGCCATAAAACTGTGTTTAAAATATTTAGATTTCAGCATTAAAGAAGCCATAGAGTTTGATATACCGCTAAACAAAATAAATAAAACAACTACATTATCATTAATATGAAACTGATGTGCCGTGAAACAGAATTAATTTTTCATAGAATTATTCCCTTTTATATGTATTTTGAATGATATATTTAGCTGAAAACGTACATAATATGTCACAAATTGTTTTTTAAGTGTGTCGCTAATGCAGCAATTTGGAAAGTTCTGAATTAGTCAGAAAGAAACTTGTTCGTTAGTTCACAAATTGTTGGGAACGGCAAAATAGTTGAAAAGTTTTCATCACTAGAAGAATATGAATCCGTCTTTGTTGCCAGTTAAGGGTTAACTGACAGGAAAAATCATCGATATTCCTAAAAAAAAATCTTAATGAAATATTTACTCGAAAAATTAATTATTTTTACAATCCAAAATACGTTTCCGTTTTAAATAACCCACAAAAGGTTGATAAGGCTTAAAAAAACAAAACAAAAACAAAAAAAAAAACCCAAAAAACAAACAAAGCAGTCCATCAATCAAGCGACATTTAACTACTATTTAAATTTCAGTAATATACGCTGATCGGGATCTCTCTTTTATCACACGCTCACATACTCAGAGAAGATAATAAGATTTTTTTGATCAACTCTGAAATAAAAACCACCAACTATGCGTAAAATAGCTTCATCAGCTCACAATTAGCCAAGCGTGGTCTGGCAGTAGAGCTACTTAAAGACATGATCAATCAGGAGGAGTTCCTCCAAGGTTTGAAACTGGATCTGGATTTGTCCTAGTGAGTTTTCATCCTTGGTATATATATATATAATACTATAAATTAATTGATTTAAAATATGTTTTTTTTCGCTACACAGTTCTAACCATGTTTCAAAAATGGAAGCTAAAAGCTTCGAATTTAATTTTGTAATTAAATTAAAGACATTAGTTCCATTTCATCCTTTGGCGAATTTTGGAGTAACTTTAACTTTCTCTCTCTCTCTCTCTCTCACACACACACACACACACACACACACACACACACACACACACACACACACACACACACACACACAAATTCTACCTGGATTCTATCCTCTTGGAATTATTTTTATATAAATATATATGTATGCGTATGTATGTATATATATTTATATATTTTAGATATATATGTGTATATTTAACACTAATATTATCTATCTATCTATCTATCTATCTATCTATATATATATATATATATATATATATATATATATGAGATTAAGATTTAAGAAATAGCAGATATTTTAATATATAGTGCTCAATATTAAAGATATTAAAATAAAATTAACAATAGAGTATTAATAATATAATATAAAAAGTGTGTTAAATTACTCTTTCGAGTACTTTGTAATACATCTATTTATCATCTCTCAGTTGCGTCTCTGTCTTTGGTTAGTTAGTTAGTTATCTCTAATCTATACTAAATTTTAGGGTAAAAGTGCTCAATATCCAGGATAGAGCGTGTGTTAATATAAGAGTGGATACTGAGGTCAACACAGTGTGCTGACTGTATATATATATATATATATATATAACTGACAGAAGCTACAAAATAAAAACATTAACCTAATAATTCGAATCATGTTTGAAACTTTCATATGGATGTCATACATGGTGCTAAATCTCTTCAGAAATATCTAAATATTATACAATCCCTTTTTAACATCAATAATTAAAAATGACTTCGAGCGAATGAATCTTGCAGGTCTTAACGAAAAGAAGACTTCTCTGAACCTCGTGAGCTGGAGCTACAGAATAACAAAGAATTGTACCAAATTCCAGAAACCACATCACTTAAGGATTTTCAACAACAACAACAACAGCAACAATTAAACTGGACAGCACATAGAAGACATAAACGAAGATGTTAACGTTCCACGTTATTTCAAACAAAAGGTTAGGAAGGAAGCCCAAATCAAGAGCGACAACAGTTAGCGGACCTGAGAAAACCTATTTCCCCGAAAAACTTTTAAGAGAAATATTTAACACTGACAGCTCGGTTAAATGAATATTTTCTTATAATGAAATGGCTAACATTATCATTTTACACAGTGCAATGTGTGCATAAATAGTTTTACTGAACAAAAAGTTAAAAGCAACAAGACCAGAAGAGCACGTGTTTGAAATGCATCAGGAAAAAAATTGATCAATTGAAGAAAAAACAAAAACCTAAACCCGAAGACCTGAAGATATTGTTGCTTGAAAATTAAAACGTGTTTAATTCAATTCAAGTGAATAGCTAATTAAATCTATACAAATGCATTATAATTAGATAAATGAATGACGTACAATTTGAAAACAACAGATGCATTTAATCTTACTTAGATTTAAATACCTGTCTGCAATGAAGTTTGGTAAACACTTAAAA
>CAHIKZ030001001.1:2912500-2917500 GCA_903632075.3 Acanthosepion pharaonis | reverse complement strand
TCACGAATAGATCCCGATAGAACTTGTGGTACTTTGAGATAAGACCATCGTGAAGGTGGAGCAAGTGAAAATACAGGGTTACCAGGAACTGGTAGGGTAAATCAGAGAAATATATCAAGAAGCAGCTCACTCGGTTTCTTTTTATGACTGGCATTCTCGGTACTATTAACAGGGCGCCTTGGAGATGCCTGACATCTTTGGAAGTGCGCAGCACTGCTTGGAACACCTTAGGTGGTGAGGAAAGTGCTATGTTTCTAAGCTGAAGTCGAAGTTGACATATGGACATCTTCACTCGACCGAAAGATCTAAGAGTCGGAGAGGACATCAAATAATAATAATAATAATAATACTCACGTATGAAATTGAGACCGACTTCTACACCGCCCTGGGTAGGACGATAAAATACATTCGCATCCTGGGTAGGACGATAAACTATGTCCAACAGCAAGGCCTCTGATCAGGAGGTTTTGAGGAGCGTGGTGCCACCTCTTAATTGCTGGTGTTCCCAGGTCCACCCTGACCAGGGGTGGTAGCACTTGTTAGGGTCCCAGCTATGGGTAAATAGTAAACCCCCAAACTGAGGTCAAAAGACTATGAAAGTATAAAAATAGGTTTTAATACCAGCATTATTACCAGCAATATATTTTTGAAAAAATATTACCAGCTATACATTTTTGAAAAAAAAAAAAAACAAAAAAACTACAAGCTATACATTAAAAAAAATTACCAGCAATAAATGTTTGAAAAAAAAATATTACCATCAATAAAAATCATGTCAGCATTAAATAACTCATTGAGGTTGATATGACATAAAACAAACCAAACCAAACCAAATCGACTTCTACATTGAAGCATAAAAATTTAATCTGATAGGTGTGAATAAACATGTGTTTATAAAAAGGGAAAATGTAAAATCTGGCCTGGTAACATATTTAAAATCGTTATTGCCGCATTTGGAAACATGTCTTCACAGTTGGAACTGAATAAGTTGGAAACGACAGCGGAAATCAAGGAAGTCTGTGATGATACTGAGAAAAGCTCTGGAGGTTTGAAGAGACTTACCTGTCATTTAGTCTTCATTTATTGAGAACATGCATCTGAAGGAATGGTTTATGAACAGACAAAGAATTTATCCAAGAGAATGGGAAGTATAAAATCTCCACGGACTTTGAGATTAAAACGGAATCGTTCAACCAAAGTAAAAAAGAAAAAGAAAAAAAAATGAAGAATGCAGTTAGGAACAAGTTTCATATAGTAGATTTTGATGTTCCCATCGATCACAGGGTATAAGTTCCACTCGAGTAGCTTTTTCACACTAATCGACTTCGAAAAGGATGCTTCCTTGATCACTACAATCTTAAACTGTTCAAGTTTAGTGTTAACTGTTATCTTCATTACATGTCCGCATAATCTGTGCCTATTACTCAGTAACCCCCTATCGCCATTGGCTCTTGAGCCTTGTACAGGGTAGACATCATTGTAAAAAAAAAAATCTAACAGAAAGTGAAAAGAAGGATAAGATAAAGTGGCAGTCGTACCATTTGTTATTAGAGTACTGAGAACAATGTTGAACAGTCTAGAAAAAAAGATTAGAAGAATTTAAAATCAGGAGAAGACTTATGAACAATTCAGAGAAAAAATATTACAGAGAGTGCTGCAGGGACTTTCGTTCACTTCATTTCCAGTTTAAGCTACCTGTTATTTTTGGTGCGAGCACTCAGTCAATGAATAATAAAAATAAATAATAATAATGTTTGCTAACTAGAAAGTACGTAGCACACACACGGAAAAATTGTGTTAACCCGAAATGCAGATTTTGAGATAAATAGCCAGAAACAATTATCCCTCTTGTATCAGGTTGCACAGTGTTAGCACCATCTGAATATAAAACTCGGCATGATAGAGTGGGTCAATATCTACACTGGAAAATATGCATCTTTTACTGGAAGGAAACTGCAAGGAACTGGTATGAACATCACCCGGATCCGGTTACAGAGACAGGACTTGTAACAATTTTATGGGAGTTTAAAATACACACAGAGCAAACAAAGCTAATCGGACAGAGATCGTGATCAAAGACCAGGAAACAGAATGTGCTTTCATAGTGACATGGCAGTTCCTGCAGACTGTAATGTATTCTTTGAAGATATTTAAAAAAAACAAAAAAAAACAAAACTACCAAAATACAAGTGTCCTAAAATGAAAATCTAAAATATGTGGCACGTAAAGGCATCAATAATTCCAATTGTGGTTGGGACATTGTGTTTGACTGTAAAAGGTTCTGTTAGATCCCTGGTAGCTCATGCCGTAAAGAAATAATAATAATAATAATAATAATAATAATAATAATAAACTAATCACCCAGACATCATGATAAAAGACCACAAAACAATATGTGCTTTCTTATTGACATGACAGCCACAGCAGATTGAAATGTATCTTTGAAGATCTTAAAAAAAATGTATCAAAATACAAAGATTTTGAAGTGGAAATCTCAAAAATGTGGGACCTGAAGGTATCAATAATTTCAGTTGTAGTTGGAGCCCTCGGATTGATTGGAAAAAAACGCAAGAAACTTATTGGAGGGATTCCCGGTAGCTGATATCTTAAAGAAATACAAAATATAGTTCCTACAAGTACATCTTACACATTACGAAGAACTTTATCGATGTAAAATGTATGTTAACTTAGTTTTTTTTTTTTGAACAGTTGAAAATATCATTTCTGACCTTAGGTCTCTGGTTGGGACCCGGAATGAAATATGTATACAACAGAAATTCATGGAAATAATAATAATAATAATAATAATAATAATAATAGAATTACAAAAACACCCTCAATAGATTTAGACTTTCTCACAAAGATCATGGAACTGGGACAAGATGATGCCTATAAGTACCTAGGAATTAGCAGAAGGAGATATATGCAACATTGCCCAAATGAAGGAGAAGGTAAGAAAGGAGTACTACAGGCGTGTGCGTCTGTTACTAAATATTGAGCTGAAATAAGAAAACAGAATATAAGTCAAAAACACATTGACTGTCTCTGTGGTGCAATATAGCTTTAACATCCTTAACTGGACTATAGCTGACATTAAGCAAATGGACGCCAAAACGAGAAAGCTTCTCACTTGCTACCGCATGCATCATCCCAAAACTGATGTTGATCATCTGTATGTGCCCAGATCCGAAGGAGGCAGAAGATTAGTTCAACTAGAACTGTCTTACAAAACTACAACAATTGGCCTTCAAAGATACCTGGAAACTACAGAAGACTGGATGATGATATGTGTCAAAGAACATGAAAGTAGTAAGCGTCTTTATTCCGTAATAAAAGAAGCCAAAAAGTTAAAAATGGAGTTTCAAACTGTTGCAGAAATACAATTAAAGGACAATACACCGACTGAAGCTGCAAAATACTTAAAAAAAGAAAGCAAAGACAAATGCAATCGACCAGATACAGAAACAATGGCAAGATAAACCGCTTCATGGCCAATACTCTGCCCGTACCAAACAAGCTGATGTAGACAAACCCCTCGTACCCATCAGTGGCTACGTAATGCAGGGTTAAAAGCAGAAACGGAAGGTTTTATCCTTACTGCACAGGATCAGTGCTTGTTAACCAGAAATTATCAAGCACATGTACTAGAAATATTGTGTTAGCCCAAAATGCAGATTCTGTGATAAATATCTGGAAACAGTTAATTAGTTTGCACGGTATTGGCACCCACTGGCATGACAGAGTTGGCCAATATCTCAACTGGAAAATATGCGACTTCTACGGGAAGAAAAACGAAAGAAATCGGTATGAACACCATCCAGACCAGGTTACGAACATAGGACCTATTACAATTTTATGGGACTACACAATACACACAGAACAATCAAAGCTAACCGCCCAGACATTGTTATTAGGGACCGCAAACAAAAAAGTGCCTTCTTATTGATATGGTAGTCCCTGAAGACTGCATTGTATTTTTGAAGATCTTCAAAAAGCTATCAAAATACAAGGACCTTGAAATCGAAATCTCAAAAATGTGGCACATGGCAACATCAATAATCTCTTTTGTAGTTGGAGCTCACGGATTGGTTGGAAAAGATTCCAGTAGACTAATTGAAGGGATTCCTGAAAGCCCATGCCTTAAAGAAATACAAAAAATTGTTCTCACGAGTACAGCTCATACCTTACGAACAGTTTTATCTATGTAAAATGTTTGTGTGTGTGTTTTGTTAATAAGTCAGTGGAAAATGTCATGATGCAATTTCTAACCTTAGGTCTCTGGGCGGTACCCAGAATGAAATGTGTACACACCAAAAATCAAAGGAAAGAAAATAATAATAATAATAATAATAATAATAATAATGATGATGATGATGATGATAATAACAACGATTATGAACTTGATGATCAAATCGATTGAAATTTTCAGATAAGTTTTTTTTTTTAAATTGATTGCGTAGAGAGAAAGTGAAAACCTCATTTTGGTTAAAGTTGGTACTTTTTAGTCACGTGCGACAATATGTGAAGTTTTTGTAACTTAATTATATATACACGGACGTGAATGTGGAAGCGGTCGAGCGAGGATTTTTCAAAACAATGTGATTAGAGTGATTTCTGTTTTTAGGCGTAATTCTATCTGACGCAATGAGAAAAGGAGATTCAAGGTAAAATAGTAGAAAGTAAAGTTTTCCTGTGATCCCGCCCTTGAAAAACAAAAAAAAAGAAGACAAATCAGAGGAAGGGGTTTGGCATTACGTAATTGATTAGACACTTTAGATCAATATCATTTATTTGTTCTGTCAATTTGATTCTTTTAAAAATAATTTCGTTGATTTTGTCAAATTCTTTATTGGTTTTCATGGCGTTAAGCAAATGGGTGGAGATGGAATGTTTCAGTGCAATCAGAAAGTAAAAGATATGTATTTTTTTTCTTGGCCGTGCAAGTTGATTTTGCTATAAAAATACGCAATTTCTTAAGCCCAACACCCAATAATTTGATG